>VZRX01010461.1:0-26316 GCA_013398075.1 Notiomystis cincta
ATATATATAGATAGATATATATGCTTACCTGTGTATGTATGTGTCTATTTGCTACACTTACATTTGCCAAGAGAATTACTGGGCACTTGTGTGGTGAACAATCAGAGGCTGTTGTAGAGAAGAAATTCCCATTTCTTCTATCATGCTATCTGCAGGGAAGGTCTTATCTCTGGGACAAACTGTGAGGGACTGCAGAAAAACAACCTATAAAGCAAGCCTGCCTGTCTTTTAACATGCAAATTAAAGTCATCCTCCAGTAGTCTGAGGGTGACCTAGGGATTTGCTGAGGCCATCTGAAAGCTGCAAAGCTGTTCAGTAATGGGGGTGAAAACATCTGGCCATGGATGAAGATCTCCCAGAAACATCCCATTCTTCTGGCCACAGCTGAATTGGGAGGCATTTTCTAATTTTTGTGCTTGGAGTCTGACAGTTGTGTGTGTCCCTACAGTCCTTCTTTGAAAAGCTGCTAAGGCTATTGAAAACAGTAGAACCACATAGACACATTTCATTTTGATTTATGAAACTGATATCTGATTGATCAATTGATTGATAATGTTTAAATAATCCCTACATTTTTGCAACAGTGGATGTTGCAAATTATCACAGGAATAGAGACTGACCACATTGTTCTTGACATGCAATGAAAGCTGTCCACAAAAAGTGGCCAGATCTCCATTTCCTGCCTGGGAAGAGATCAAGCTGGAATAAGTGAGAAACTACTTTCTTTTCACATCCTTTTCCTCTTCATTAAATTCTCCATCCACCAGTCTGTAGTGAATGCAAGAAAAAGCAACTATTGCTGGTTTTGTGGAGATACAATAAATAATTCATGAGTTGGAATTAACAGATTGTAAAATTACACTAATTAGGAAAATGAAAAAAAAAAAAAAGGAAAACCAGCATTTATGCTGACCACAAAGATAAGACAGCCTTCCTCAGTTCACAGTGATGTTAAGGAAATTAAAATCATCAGTGAGGTGTTGTACGTAATTTATCAAGAAGAGTGAAGCCATATTTCAGTATGAGCTGTGATAGTTCTGTCTCCTGGAGTACCTCTGCCTTTGTAGCATTCCTCCAGCTGCAGCAGAAAGAGGCTGACACCTTCTGAAATGAAACTCTTCAAGCTAAACTGGTTCACTTTGATTGGCATAAATTTGGGGAGCTCCCAGGTGCAGCTGAGCTGGCTGACCTGAAGGAGCCTCCAGGAGGGGGAAAGGAGCGACCTTTGTCTTATGTGCTGAGGGCACCCATCTCTTCCACCAGGACTGGGCTCTGTATTTCTGTAAAATTCCTTCAGCTGCATGATCAGTCTAATGCCTGTGGCTGAAGTCAGGTGAGACGAGTCACACCTTTTGTCTTCAGCACTCATGGGAAGAGTGACTAATTTCTCCTAACCACACTTGGGAGCCAAGAGAAGTTTAAGACACAAGTAATTTGTAACAGCTTTAGTGAACATTAAAGCAAACAAATAAGCCAACACTAAAAGCAAACAATAGAAAGGCATACAATAAGCAGGTTGATCCTAGGCTTTGTTTTCACATGAACAGCTTCCTTGTTGTATGATCTCTGTGGGGCAATAGGATGGAATAATATTTTCAGGCAGGCTATTAGCAGTGGGTCAGAGGTTTGGGGTTGGTTCCACTCCAGAAATTTTTAATAGTGGATTGTAATTCAGCTCTGGATATAAAGACTGCCTGAGTCAATGATTACTGAAGCTATTTACTTTAATGAACTTCAGAGCGGATTTTTATGTGAAAATCTGGAGAAGAAAAAAAATTTTTTGCATTTACTTAGTTTTTTCCATCCTGATTTTTAAAAAGTCACAGTTCTGAGGTCAAATTCTCTATGGCCTCTAGCTTTCTTTTCCAACCTGACTGCAAGAAGTGCTCCAGTCTGCCAGTGGAGCTGCTGTGACAATGCCTCCCTCCTTTCTCTCAGACAAAGCAAATCCTTGTTGTGCAAAATGTGCAGAGTTAGGGGTTAGAGGTGCGAGTTGACTGTTGAAGAAGCTTAGCTGGTTGATCAGAGTAAGCCATTACCTCTGGAACCAGGAGTGGAAGCTTATCCATGTCTAAGTGACCAGACCAGGAGCATGCTGAGGATGTGTGATTCCCACTGTGCCTAACCCTTTTTAGTCCCTTTCCCCTCAGTCTCCCCCTTCCATCCGTTTATTCAAGTGGAAGCAGCTTGGTATGCAGCAGTTGATGTTGCATTGCTGCTGTTACAGGATATGTGGGCTTTCATTTAAAAAAATGAGAAACTACGAAATTTGTAACATCTCTGATATTGCTAAATACATTTTTGACATATTTGAATATATTACCCTTTAAACAGTTCAGCCAATAAACACGCTCATTTCTTAATAAAGCTTTAGCTGGCCACATGTTTTATGCAGAGGAGTTCAATAGTATTTACTAGTCTGCAAAAACTGGATAAATACAGTATTCTGCAAGCAGAGTGTGCTGGGTCTTCCCACTGATACCACTGATATCAAAATTAAAATGTACTGATTTTAGTGGGGACAAGTTTCAACTTTGATAAACAGAAATTAAGACAAAGCCAAATCAGTTAGGTGTTCTTCAAAGAATAACTGTTATAACACTTACTGTAAGGAAAAGAATTAATAATATTCCTGCCACAACTGTTCTAGTGTAATATACTAATGCAAATATAATATTTCCATTGGCTCATGTATCCACTTTATTTCACAAATACAAGACTTGCATATACCTAACAATCTCTGCTTTTAGCATGAGAGAAAATGGGTGTGGTCTGGCCTCTTTCTTGCAGAAGTGAATCTATCCATTGCACTTCTGCCACTATCATTAGTATTTCTCTATCTAATTCCCATCATGAAAAATGCAAGCAAAAGGGCTTTTGATTTCTGCATTATCTATACAGAACTATGTACCCTCTACCCTTTCCCTAGTCCAGGAAAGATTGTTATCCTAGATAGTATTGTTTAATCAGTGATTGAAATGTAAACAAATCCCATTTTCCCTTTGTGCTGTTAATGGTTATAGTGCATCTTTGCAGCCTGCCTGCACTTTAGAAGCCAATGAATAGTTTCTGTGCAGAGGGTGAAGAATTGCACTTTGTGCATGTACCATTAGCCATTTGAGGGTATTCCACGAGGTCAGAAGGAGAGAGCTCATCACATGAGGGACTATAACCAATCTGTCAGGTTTCATTCCTGGGTGTTTTGCAAACCACCTCAAATCCTCAGATTTCAGTGTCCTGGCAGTTCCAGAGTATTTGTATTACCATTTTATTAAAAATAAAATAAAACAGTAATACAAGTACTCATACTGTTCTGTGATTTGATATTCTCTCTATACATTCTCAAATAACAGAAAAAGTTCCATGTTCAGATGGAATCAAATGAAAGCATGTATTTAACTAAGAATTCTCCAGTTGTCAAAAGTTTTGCTAAAGAAATAAACAGCCAGGTGAGAGGGGCAAAGTGGACAACCATGCTCTTTAGCAATCTGCATTGCTTATTTAAATCAGATTTGATCGGTGCTTGTAAAATCCAAACCATTGCAATATTAAAATAAAGGAACCCCTAAGTGACCCATTCCCACTCCTGGAATGTCCCATCACCCTATTCCCTTTTTTCCCTCCCAAAGTAGATGTAGCTCATATATTTCTAATGCTGAATATATTCAAATTTATGACAGCAGTTTTCTAAGGCTTTTAGGATTACCTCTGCTCTGAAATGAGTCAGATCACATGCTTAAGTGGCAAAGGTTCAGCTGTTCTGGGAAATGACACCAAGTCCTACAGAGAGGTGGATGTGAACACAGTCAAGGAAAGAATAGGTACCTCAGTGATATACATGAGTGCCAAAGTTTCTGTCTGGCATCAGCAATGTGTTTTGCCCCTCTGTATCTGGACTCAATGAATGAATCTTAATTAATCTGGTAACTGAAAGAACCCTCTGATCAAATTTTGAAAACCACAAGCCAGTAACAGCTGTGTGGGTAGATGAGAGGTCGGATGTGCATCAGAATAAGACTTCCTGGGTGTTTTGATATTTCATAACAAAAGCAGCAAGTGTAACAAACCACATCAAACTCATACAGCTGAACCAATTAAAACCATCAGCAAGTCATCTGTGCACTCTAGTCCATAAAGGTTAGTGAGATGAATTATTTCCTCCTTAAGGACCACCACGAAGTAGGGGAAACTGGTCAATCTTCATAAACAGGACACATAATATTTTCTATACGTCTGAGTTGGCATGGCAGCACAGAGCTGAAAGCAGAGGCAGGAAGAAAGGAGTAAAGAGTGTCAGTATTCATCACTGTGGATTTATTTATTGCTTTGCTAGGCCAGTGCACACCTTTCACATGAAGGTGGTATTAACTGAGGGAAGTATTCATCATCTCCTTTGTTTGACATAAGATATAAATCTGGTCTAAAGACTGCTTAAAGGAAATTATTTTTGAGGATTGTATAAAAACACATATTAGTTTGGTTTTCATCAAGGCTGCAGTTCTGGCCACAAATAGCTAAGCAGAACACCATTTAATTGGGCTGTAACTGGCAGCATGTTACACTCCCCTTGCTCCAACACGGCGTCTCGGGCCACTCGCTCCTGATTCAGTCACACACATTTAGCTCGTGATGGCTGCTCAAAGAGCAGATAAAGCAGTTAGCATCACTGTATTTTTTGAGTCTAAACTTTGTGCTTACAGGTTTCCTGAGAGAGTAATATTTTCTGTGTAAAGTATACTTTACAATGTATTGGAATTTAACTACAAAGATATACACCTTCATAAGTACAGGCTATTAAAACAATTTACTAGTATGTCAACAAGTACCGATATGTACATAAAACCAGAATAATTTGGTTTGTTTTAATGCACTGAGCCAATCCAGCAGTGTGCTGTCAAGTGCTATTGAGAATCACTTTGCACTAACAGGATGACATGACTGGAATCACATTCACTGCACATCTTAGTTCTATTGAATGATGCAGAGCTGAAATGAATGACTGACACTTTGTGAATAAAAGAATAAAGCAATTGTGCCATTCACACTGCATTAAGGGTGAAAATTTACTTTCATTATATTGGGTGTTAAGATTCACTATGTTAGAGTTCATTAAAGTAGGTGGGAGAATGGGACTCAGTGAATAATTAACAATAAGTCATTTATCAAGGAAATCTAGTTTTTCCTTATGTTTGTAGGAAATCCATAAACAAATCACAGCTGCTTCAGAAGCGTTTGCTATGCAAACTTATTTTTAAAAAAGGATTTTTTCCCCCCCAATTTTTAGCAGTTTGGATTGATTGTAATTTCTCTGTGAGGCTATAAGGTACTTGCTAGTCATACAGCATTGATTAGCTAGTTTGTCAGAAAGGTACATGATTAGCTGTCTCCCTCCTACTTGGATGTGTTTGCCTACTTCTCTAGAGCAAATACCAGCGTGTACACATGCAAATGTAAATTTTTTCTTCATCAAAGTCTCGTCAGTGACACTTTGAAGGCTATTTGCTATGAATGCTGGTGCCAAAAAAGTGATGTTTCTTGAATTTCTGTGAAATGTAAACAAAAAATCTGATGTACAAGTAAATCAATTTGATATAATGTCAATATTTGCAGAGTACTTTTACAATATTTCACTTTCTTTACAAATTTGTATCTCTGCATATTCAAATTTAAAATAAATTAGACAAAGAAGCCAAATAGTCAAAAATAATTAATCTGACATGCAAAGTAAGCATCAAATAGCAAACATCTGCATTACAGTGTGCAGTGCTTTGTTACAAAAGGCATATTTTGAATACAGAGACTGTGACAATATTTTTCCCAATGCTTTTTTGTGTTTATGGCTCCACTGAAGTCATTTTGCCATTAAGTGCAGTGAGATCAGCATGTTACCCAAAACAATTGACCATTGTCCTTTCTAACAGCCCAGTGCAAGTTGTTCTGCAGGCTTCCTCCTTCAAATGATAGGATCCCTCATGCCACAAATTTAACTTTCCTCTAGTAGTAAGTGCCAGTATCTGGTTGAGATCAGTGGATTAAAAGCTTTACAGGAGTGCTGAGAATTATTATTATCTTAGTTATCACTATTTTTCAGAAGTGTTTCCCAGGATTGCAGACACTCTGGGCCTCTAGATTGCAGGGTCAGACAGTGCTGAGTGCCTGACACTATAATAGCAAGAGAATTCATTCGAATAGAAATGGTAGTTGCATCCTACTAGTTCTGATAGCAGTCAGGTAAAGGAAAGATGTCAAAAGATGCCTGTGGGAAGAGATCTATCTCCAACCCAAAGCCACCCATAAAGTCAATAAAATTAATTTCTCATTCATGGCTTACAGAGAAAACGGTGCATTTACAGTAGAATACAGATACTGAATCCTGTTAGCAAAATAGCACATCTCTTACACTTAAGTGTATATAAAGCCCTCTTTGAATGCCTTTTCAGAGCTCATGTTGCCAGCAGTTATGCCTGAAGTCTTTCATGTGACAAACTTGCCTGCACACCTGGCAAGCAGCGGGCTGTGCTCCCTGACGGGGGCGGATTGGGTTACGGGGGGGCAGGGCTGGGAAAGTCTCAGGAGGGGTGTCTGAATTATTTTTTAAGAAGAAAAGCTTCAAATGGAAAGTGTAACCCAATGCTTTCTAAATGTGGAGACATGCTTAAAGAGCAGCGCTATTTAGTTTCTCTCTACTTTGGAGAAATTTAAATCCTCGGTAAATAAATCCTGCTCTTCAAGTACTGAACAAATGAAATCGCTCGATTAAAATTTAGAGAAGCTCCTGCTGCACATTCCAAAAGCAGGAGGGATGACGAGAGAGTCAGACTTGCTAAAAGAGAGCAAAAGCTCAGCCTCTAGCCCACAGAGCTAAATTCTGTCCTTGGGTCAACTCCGTGGAGCCCAGGATAGCCTGGGTGTAAGCTGAGAGCAGAGCCTCACCTTCCTGGAGGAAGATCACAGCCAAAGTGAAGGCACTCCTGTAGTAGAAACAGCTGCTTTCAGAATAAAAGTCTTCCTCAGTTTGAAGCCTACAGGCATGACAAGCACAGGCTTAGCAAAAATAGACAAGGGGAGAAAGACTGGAAAACAGAAGATTATAGGAATTTTTTTAAGCGCCTAATGTACGTGGAAAAATTCTTTCATGTTCTTGTGCAGTTGTGATCTCTAGGCACAGGTGTGAGCACAAACACATTCCCCCGCAGTGGAGGCTGCCAGCATGGGAGAGGAGCTAAAACTGTTCATGCTGATGAAATGCTCTTCGAAAATACATGGCTGGGACATGCTCTCATAATATTTTTGCATGAGTATGATCAGGTCTGTGGCCAGAGAAGCAGCAGGGATGTGGTAGGGCTCATTCAGAGCTCGTCGGCCCCGTTCAACAACCAGTTTGGTTTAGGGTTTCTTTTTTTCCTAGAAAAACGTCAGTCAAGCAAAAGCAATCCCCATCCAGCAATTCAGCTGTGCCTGCTCGCTCTGATGAGTCACTGGAGCAGAGACTCAAACCTGCATCATCAACACCAAAGGCGAATGCTCAGACTTGCTGGATTGTAGAATCCATCTCTCATTAAATTGAATAATATTTAATTATTCTTACAAACTGGAACAGCTCAAGAGTGACAGAAAAATCTCCTTTCGAGTGACCGGCTCCTAGAAGTTAGAACATGTACATGGAGTGTTACAGTTCAGGTTTTAAGTCCTTGCTTTGACCCATCCTGAGCAGATTTGAGACCATGAGGTGAAAGATCCCAACCACAAAGTTACTGGGTAACTCATTGTCAGGCCTTCTTTCTACTCTTCCAGGAGAAAAAAAAAAATTGACAGAAGATGTGGTTCCTCCTCATATAGTAGAGAATAATTGGGAATCTCCCTCCAAATACCTGATAGAAAATCGTTTATGCTCCCCTTTATGTAGGTAGGAGCACAAGTACAATGTTTATATGAGGTACAAGGAGGTCCTTCAGGTGCAGGGTAGCTTGGAAAAACATAAGGTCCCATCTTGTGGAAACCTCATTTACACATCTGTGATGAACTCAGCCTTGTGTGGAAAGCTCAGAAAATGGCTTCTATAGTATTTGTTTCATCTTTTAAGCCAAATAGGATGTTACCTTTTCACAGTAAGACCTTTTAGCCCTATTCCATGTCCCATTCTACCTTCGACAGCATTTTCATCATTATTTTATCTGCTATCATTGTTCAAGATGAGAGTGGTTGAGCATTAAAGCCAGGAAAGAAAATGCAGATGTATGTAACAGTGGTACAAGACACATGCAAACTAATCCTATTCTGCATCCTCTTATGGCCCTAAAGACTATTGAAAGAGGGCCAAGAGAGGTCCCACAAGACTGAGGGGCCTTTGGTGTACTGTTCATGTTTTTCCCACAGATAATTTGGAAGAAATACAGTGTACTTTTGCATGCCCCCAAAGTAAAATTACAACCAGCTGATAGAACTATCTCAGCAGCAATGAGAGTCAACTCAGAAAGGCAGGTTTTGTTGCCAAATAACACAGATTGTTTATAATGAATATAAACAATTACACTGCTGACCAGATTCCCAGTACACTTCCATCTACAGAATATACAAAATACTGCTCTGGCACTGGTCTCTCAAATATTTGCCATATATTGAGCACTTTCAATGAATGAAATTCAGTGGAAATGACAAAGAGGGAATCCCACACCACACTGTTCTCATTCCCCAGCATTTTTTGTTCCACATACTTATTTTTGCCTTTCATATAATCCTCCAAAACAAAAGGCTTCTTGATTCACCATGATCTCCCCCTAATTCTTTGATCCCACATTGATTTTTCTTGTCTTCTTATGTAACAGGTTTAACATTGGGCACAGACTAGAAGACAAGGGGAATTGCTGTGCTAACTCCTGCAGGATTTTTTCTTACCTCTTTCTCTGTCACATCTCGGTGTAGATCTTGACATCTTTCCAAAGCTGAGACCAAACTTAAGTTGCTGATAGTACACAAAAAAGGCTTTCCACTGTAGCATGCATGCAAGTGGACTGAGCCTGGACACTGCCGAGCATTTATCTGAAAGCAGAAACTTCAGAGGTTTCTAGTGCACTGTAAAATTTAAACCTTCCTATGGGACAGTATTGAGGGAACTAAAGTATCCCAAACAAACAAGAAGAATCTTGCAAAAGAAAACTCCTTCCAAAGGTCTAGTGATAGAAATACATTACTTATGATGTTAACACAGGTAATTTGCAAGAAAGTTCCATAAATCATCATTTCAATGGGTCATGAACTTCAGCTCAGCAATTTCATTAGAGTAGAATAACCTTATTTCCATACAAAGAGCAGTTATAGTGCTAATTCTAAAGTAAAAAATTGTCCTTTTGTTTCAAAACTTATTAGTACTACCACTGACAGATACAGGGAAGAGAAAGGAACCAAAACAACTGAGAATAGTTGGACTTTTCAATGTTGTCCACAGAGGGGAATTTGGAGAATGATGCAGACCATGGCATACTCATTGAAGTTTTCTGTTGGAAAGAAATGTGTTTTTCTGGCAGAAGATAAGTTGCTTTAGTTATTACTGGAGTCAAAAACAAACTCTGTGTATACCAGTTTGGACAACAACTTCTAGCAACTGCTTACAGATTTCAGTACTGTAGTCCCACATCTTCGGGGTTTTTTCCCCCTGGAAAGCCACTCGTCTCCACAATGTTTTTCTTGTAAGAAACAAGAATTACTGTTACACATTGATGCAAGAGATTAAAAAAAAAAAAAAGTTGTTTCCTCAAACCACTCCCACCAACTTTATATCGTGAGTGTTAGGAAAACATCTGGATTGAAGCTGCATCTGTCTTTCCAGAAAGCTGTAGCTGTGATGCTGCCCCATTGCCTTATTGCTACCCCTCTCCTTGCCCATTCCCACCTGCCACCCCACTGGTGCAGGCAATCTGCAACAGGCTTGGAATTTCTGACTCTCATCTCAGTTAAACTCACTCTTAAAACTGAAGAGGTAGGTTCCCCAGTTTTCAGTTTTATTGAGTTCAGTTGTGCACTTACTAAAGCTCATGACATTGATGTTGACTATCAAAAACAGGGCTGGGCCTGTGATGCTGTGATTAAAGTTTCAGATGAAAATACAATGAACTGCTATACAATATTAAGTGCCAACCAACCAGTCAAGTATTTTCTTGGATTCCTATAAAACTGCAAGGCCTTGAGTATAGCAAATATGAGAAAAATAATGATGAAGTATGATACATCTGAGTCTGGCCTTGAAAATCTGCAGTTACTGCAGCTGTGGGTGCCTTACACTAACTACATCCTGTTTATAAACAGCCAGCACAAAAATGTCACTTTTCTGATTTGAAGCCATTTGCTGTAGCCAAATATGCATTTCACGATAACAAAAGTGTCTTAGCCAGTTAGAACTCATTTCTCTCCCCTCAAATAAACAGCAATCAGCTCGCCCATTGGTGGCAGTGGCTCAGTTTGTGTGTGCAGCTCCTGCCTGAATATGCAGATCTCCCCACTCTCATTAGTTCCTAAAGGCCTCTGCTCACCTTCCTGCTGTAGCTGCTGTTTCTGAGCTGTTCGGATGACAATACCACAGCTGAAGACAAAGATAACTTTAAAATGTATATAAAAGCACAAAAACATACCATGTCACAAATCAGATAAAGCTGACTGTTGAATAATACTGAAAAATACTAAGAAAGAGTGGTAGGAAAACAGCTCTTGCAGATGGAAGGACCTTATCTGTAAGGACTGGATCAGGGTGTCTTTGGCCCATGCCAGTAAGCCTGGTGGGAGTATGTTTGCAGGGCTAGGTCTGAGCATGGCACATGTCAGAAATTACATTTATTCAATTTATAGGCACAGGCTCTTGCTCTCAGTGTAATAGTCTGCCTTCCCAGCACTGGCTGGTGCTATGCATTCTATGTTGTTCTAGTTTATTTTTGAATAAAAGAGAGTTTAGCAGGCTGCATTGTGTTCCAAAACTTAAATTCCAAAAAATATATTTTTGTTATTAAGAAAACCCTGAATCAGCAACTCCTTGTAGGCTTATATGCAAGCTGCATGAGCAGGTTTGTGAAGGGTGTGTACATGCTGATCTTGCAGAGATTTACATCTGAGTGTAACCCATCTCCCTCTTCCCCCCCTTGCCCAGTAGTCTCAGAGAAGTGGTTGGGAGCCCACAATATCAGTTAACAAACCATTACTTGTGGTTAAGGCATCACTGCTTTACTTTTCCCAGCTCCCAGTCCAGCATCAGAAATTTCCTCACATTTATTCAGCAGAATGGTCTCTAAGACTTCTCCCTGTTTTTCTGCTAGGCTCTTATGGCTTTAGAACTACATTAGGTTTAAATAGTTTAGCAGGTGGTTGAGCTGCCTGCCTGATTTTGCCCAGAGAGCACAGGGAAGAGGCACGTGGTGTGTTCTGCCAGCAGTTATGGGGAGCAATGGTTGGCAGAGGAGCAGTAAAAAGCAGCTGGGCCTGGAAATGAGCATCAGCAAGTGGGAGGGGATGTGTGTGCTCAGCCTGAGCACCTGGGCCTGCCCTGGTGCTGGCAGACTCCTCTGCCCCAGCAGAGCCTCAGTGCTGCCCAGCACAGGTTGGATGTTCTGGCTGATCTCATTACAGGACTGGAAGCTTTGGTCTCAATGAGGAAAACTGCTCAGATCATTAATAATTCCAGTCTGTGTCAGTGGGCCTTGAGTGAATGTTCAAGGCTTGGCCACCTGCAGATGGAAGGGAACGTGTCCAGGGAATTTAGCTCAGCCACAGGACTTTGCACTGAAGCAGCTACCAAAGGCTCTACACTCTGCTCCACGCACTCCTTGGTGGGATACAGTGTCTGACAAGCAGGTGGTAACAAACAGCTTGAGGAAATCGCTGCATCTGCTTTGTTAAGTGAGCATGTGTCTGAGCCCTGAATCCATCTTTCAATCAAGTCTTTAATAGGAAAATATATCCTGAAAATTATAGTTCTGAATGGGACCCAGTAAGGAATAGATGGACATTTAGGCATGGTTTAGAGTAAAATAAAACCAAAATATTCAAAGTGGTGTTAAAAGGACCCATGGTGCTGAAAGCAATCACAATTACACCAATCAATTACGAAATTTGAAACTGGCTGATCTCCTTGTCTAGTTTAACTTGCAAGGTTGAGCCTATCCTGAACAAAGAAAATCAACAGTAAACCAAAGAAAAATCACGGGGAAACATGTATCCAGTGTTTACGTTTCCATCCCTTTCATTGGGCTATGACAAGGGAGAGACTAGAAAAATATGGATTGTAAAATACAATCTTCTCTTGCTACTCCCCTTTTGAGATTGATGAGTTATAAAAGCAATTAGCCAGAAATGTTTTTAAAACTTGTCAAATACATTATTTGACAAATATATTAATAAATCGTGTATCTAGTAACAAACTGCATGAGCTCTGAAAACTACCTCATCATTTTAAAACAACTTGAAAATCTCATTTCATCCATTGATGAATCACCTGCCCACATTAGCAATAAACTGGCAAGAGTAAGACAGAGACATTTTTATCCTTCAAATCATATGAAGTGCATTTCAGGACACTTTGCTAAATTTAAGCAAATACAAAAAAAGGCACACGTGTATGTGTTTTGAGATAGTGGAGGCACACACAGAGATTTGGGGCAATTCTCTGCATCTGTGCAAACTCCCACTCTGGTTTCTCTGCAGGGACTCTTTTCTGCACAGGGAGTGGTGGAGGTCCACAGCTGAATCTCTCTCAAGTGATCCCCAGCTCACCTGCAGCTTCTGAACTGGGAAAAGACCCACTTAGTCCATTAGACACCCAGGACAAGAAATTATTGTAGGTCAAACTTTACATTCTTATCAGCAACTTTAGTCTCAAGCAGTCAGGTAGCCCCATGCAGACAGCTCATGCAAAGAACCTGTGTCACGTCCAGCATAACCCAATGTGTCTCCTTTAGGAAAGGGCCCTTCCTCCTCCCATGCAGGTGGCACACCTTGAAGTT
The DNA here is from genome assembly GCA_013398075.1 of Notiomystis cincta. Taxonomy (NCBI): domain Eukaryota; kingdom Metazoa; phylum Chordata; class Aves; order Passeriformes; family Notiomystidae; genus Notiomystis; species Notiomystis cincta. Next base: position 12,984 of record VZRX01010461.1, read on the forward strand.
GAAAATCTCATTGTTCTCTCATTCCCCTTCCTCCCTCTGGATGAGGTCTTGTCAACAGCTGAATTTGATAAAAATGAGAAATTTAAAATCCATATTTATTTAACTGTTTATGTAACTGCAAATTGCCTGTCCTGCACATTTAACTGGCAGTGGCTTTCAGACCTGGTGGATGCTTCAGCTGGCAACTCTTTTTTGCTACACTGCTCGTGATGCATTGTCCCCTAATTGAGTTGAAATTAAATAAACAGAGCCAATCCAATTCTCCAAGGTTATGGACTCCTATCTGTGTACTGGACTGTAGTAACTGGTTGCTTTGCACTGCCAGGGGATGTAAATTGTGTGCTTGGTTTGGTGCCTGTGCAGCGTGTCCTGAGCTCCTGCTGGCTTCTCAGGGAGTTCCTAAGCTGTGGTCAAACCCAAAAGCTTCACCAAAAGCAAAGTTAAATTCTCAGTTCTTGCAGTCTAAAATACAGCTATTCATGATAGATCTCTGAATCATGGGCAGTTCATGCTGCTCCTGTAATCCACTATCAGTAAGCTAATCATACTGTTGTGCTTTTTTCTGCCATGTACTCACTGACATTTGCAGATGAGATGGCTGCAAATATTATGTCTTGGTGAGGAAGAAACAGTTCAGAGGAACACAGTGGTTATCACAAAAGTTTCATCTGGAAAAGATTTGGATCTAGTAAGAAGGGAAAGATAAAAAGAAGAAAAAAAAAGTCCTTTATTCAAAATTAAATACCCAAAAGCATGGCTTTGGGTGAAGAGATGAGTGGGAACTCACTACTTATTTTCTCAGAAGTTTCTGCAAAATAGAAGTGTTGCCTGCTGGATCATTTTCTCCATTTCACAGACAGAATTTCAGGTCTTAGCTGAAAAAGGAGCACAAGTCTCCACATCTTCAAGTCAAGGTACACACATTCCTGAACATTGTTCCAGCTTATCTCTCTATTCATTCACAAGAAGCAATACCATATCTTAATAGACAACTTGGCCTTGGAATTTATTTTGCAGGTTGTGTTATTGCCTCATAAACACAGAGATTCTTTAAATTGTCATCAAAATACATCATCATAAAATTACTGAAGCAATAGAAGAAAAACCTACAGTACTGCTACACCAAATTCTACTTCACGTACTGTGCTGCTCTTCTGTGAAATTCATTGTTCTTGCAGGGATCTAACAGCCTTGCCATACTCTTTCACTGATATGGGTAGTCCAGAAGAAGAAATCATACCTTTTGCACCTTTTGCAAAAATTGATTTCATTTCCATGGGACCGTGGGCTCCAGTCTGGTAGGACCATCTTAACACTTTTTATATGCAGCCAGCATTAACTGCTGTTCTTTGCTACTTTTCACCTTAGACAGACATTTATGGCTGAGTAAAGTGGCTGTAATTTATATCTGAGCAAAGCAGGGCTCTTGATTTGGAGCACTTTCCATGGGTGTAAATGACAAGCCCAAGGCAGCAGCAAATCCAGCCCAGGAGATACAGTTAGTCCTTTTCAGGGAGCTGGGGAAATGAGACTGATTATTGTGATCTGTGCTGGGTAGGTGTTGCAGGCTGTGTGACACTTTGCAGGAGAGGAGAGTTTGGGGTGTGCTGAGCCATACAGTGCCTCATTCCCCACACTTGTGTGCGACAGGGAACACCAGGCAGGGATCTTTGTGCCTGCACCAGCTGGGAGCCTTTCCACGAGACTTCCTGCACGTCACTCTGAGAAGGGTTTTGGGAACCTCCCAGATGTGCAGACACAGATGATGTTCTGATAGGAACACTATGGTTCTTGGTAAATAAACTCTTGAGAAATGGCAGTACCCAATTAAATGGCAATAAAGATTTTGTTGTTTCAGTTTTATGCATGTTTTAGGACAAAATCTGTGATGAACTGCATTGTGTATGCTTGCACCAAATAAAGAGGGTAGTATGGCATATAAATAAGTTTAGCATTAGACTGGTATCTTTTTCAAATTATGACTCACTAACAGAATTTTACAGCAATTTGATTACAATTTTACTGCATGGAGGACTCTTTTGCATCTGTTTCACTGATATCCACCTTTTAAATTTTATTTAATTTGTATTGATTTTTCCTGCACTTTCATAAGCAGGCATCACACATCTGAGAACACACAAAAATGATTACTTAAGTGATGATTTAAAAAAATGGATGTACATTAGCACATGAATGATTAATTCCTTTTTGTGAGTACAAGCATCCAGGCTATGGCTGAGTAAAATATTGATGGTACAAAGGAAATGAGCTGTTTCTTAATTTAGTTTTGTTCTGGTAATGTGTAACTAATGTTGTTCCCTTCTAGCAGTATGCATTTAGTGACCCTTTTAAATTTTAATACCTAGTGATAGCTAAACTAATAGTTTCATGGGACATATAAGACGAGACTTTGAAAAGATGCAGATAGAGTTTACATGCATTAAATTGTCTGTAAGACATGTAACACAAACAGGTACTGCAGAAGAACCTAGATAAAGTCTCCACACACAGACTGGCATTTCACTAGAAAGCTGAGGCTTTTTTTGTACACAACACATTGAAAGGTAGAGACTTCATTGTCATATTAGTCTCATGAGCCTGTGGCATATGAATCCCATCAAGGCCTGATGCTCTTGTGAGGCTCTTGAGACTATGGGGATTTCTGACTCTAGAACAGAATGAGACTGCAGGGCTGCCCCTACCACCTGACACTTGGGCACGTGTTTACTCTAAATGTAGGGGAACTTGAGCACTGAGTTTAACCTCTGCTGGACTCCTGCAGCTCCACTCAGAGGTACCTACACTGTGGTTTCTCACTGTTCCACAACTGTTGAGGTGTTTCTGGAAGTTTTTGCCTCGACTACAGCACCCTGAGGTGTTTTCCCACATATTTGTTACTGAATGCCACAGTGGAGAGAAAGGCACTGAAAATCAAGCACTGCTCACGTGGTCCTGCCCACACCTTCACTGCAGAGCATGGCAGGCCAGGCTCCCCCATCCCAAACTGAAACCTGGTGCCAGTGGGACAGAGCAGGATGAGCTGCGGATCAAAGAGAAACCTTTCCAGTGCTGCGTAGATGTGTGTGGGCAGCAACGTGGGTAAGGACACAGGTTAAGGTAGAGCACAGCTCCAGGCTTTGACATCCTCAGATGGGAATACAACCTTGTTACTCAAGGTTGATATACAGACTGGATTGCTGGCACTGCCTACCCCTGCCCATCTGCTGGAATGGCACTTTGCCCACAGCGTGGTGACATGCCAGGTTTCATTTGAAGTAGGTGTCTCCTAACAATGGGTTTAGAAAGCAGCCTGTTGAAGACAGCAACTGACACTTCTTTCTTCAATAGGCTATTTTTGGAATGGGAACACTTGCTGCCAGCAAGTGCAAAGGGCCTAAATCAGTTTCTGCTAGTCAGCTGCAAAAAAAAAAAAAATCTCATTTGCTACAGTAACAGAAGGTTTGGGCTAAAAAGTAAAGCGATTGCTTCCATTTGCTCTTGCTGGCCTCACATGGGAGTGTTTATTGTGGATACTTAATCCTACTTTACCAAACTGCGTGGCAATTTGCAGGAGAGAAGGAAATAAGAGGAAGAGGAACAGTGTATTGCTTTTGAGACAAGAAAGGGTGCTGCTTTGTTTAATTTTAAGCCATGATCCTTTGATATTTTCCACTGCTGCAATGGATATTATATGGTAATCCTGCCAGGACATTTTATATGTGAGGAAGAGTTTGAGGGTTGGCTCCCCAAGATGACATTTGAAAAGTAGAGTTCACATTTTTTTTTCTTTTGACACCTGAGAGGAAAGAGGGACCTTCACTCAGTCCCAACAAAAAATCAACAGGCTTTCTGTCATCAGGTCTGTTTGAAAGGGTTTTGAAGATCCCAGGGAAAACACAGACTTAGTCACTGTCAAAAGTTCACGAAGGGGTGTAGATCAGAGAGCAAGTTAACACATGCAGCTCTCCCGAGTGCCGATCTGGATACAGGACGCCTGAAACGTGGGCAGGGTGTAAAACCACATGGCTTTAAGAGCAGCCCAGATGGCCAGCAACCCCAGGAACACATGCACTCGTGCTATGCTGATCCTTCTAGGAAGGATTTTGAATCTAAATTGTCAGTCTGACATCAGTGCCATGACATTATTGATGGGCAGGACTGATAGACAATCCACCTCCAGAGAGCTCCTCACTCGGGTCTGTAGTAAGAAGTCATACAGCCTCTTCTGACATGTCCAAAGATCATCTGAGCTTCAGTCCTGGCAACGTGCTGTGATGGGAGTCCAAGCTCAACCATGGCCCTGATCTGCTCTCCAAATCCCCAGTCAGCTGGCTGAGCATGGATAGTCTGCTTTCTCCCCGCTCCCCCTTTACTGTCTCCCCTGACTCCTCTCCCTTCTTTCCCTGGCAGAGCACTCCAGGCCTGGGGCAGTGCAGGGGGCTGGCCAGGTGGCAGGGAGCCTGCTAAGCCTGTGCTTTATGCAGCTGGTCTCCACATATGGAGAGTGTTTCTGTATGGTCCGGCTACACGACAGGTGGAGACCTTTCCATCCCTCTCTGCTTTGGTGCTGAGCTCTTGGCCTGGTGCACATGCATGGGTAATAATGGCAGGGAGAGAAATTACCAACTAGGCATTCTCTGCCAGCATGCAAAGTACATATGCACAAAATAAACAATCCCGGAGATTCCTCTGAACATGGGAAGCTATTCAGGCAGCATCTGAAGTACTCAGATAAAATATCCAAGTCTGAAACAGCTTTTGATAAGAAAGCTGAGAATAACCTGTAGTTATCCTTGGCTGTTGGACTTTATTATAAAATGATTTATTTGCTATAATATGGCTGCTAAAATCCTGGCACCTAGATATGCAACTAATTTAAAAAGTCAAATCTATAAAAGGAACTGGAAAACTTTGACTGGAACCACAAATACTGTTTCTTCCATTTCTTCCCAAGTAGTGAACCACTTTTCATGCCCTCCTCTTCCCCACAAAGACACAGAAGAGAGGAGATCTGTAGCTAAGAGCGACAGCAGCTACGACTGCATCACTCCAAGCAGCAGAGGGAACAGAGTGCCTGCAGCAGTCTCTGTGATTTGCCAAGAATGGAGATGTCACGGCTTACTCTTTTTTCCAGCTATGTCAGATAATAGTGTTGGCATTCTTACCTGAGCCTGTTTTTCCAAGTCAAGCACCATCTAGAGTATTTAGTTATAAGTTGATTATTCCTGGTTGTTGCTTTGTTGTATGATTTCGCAATGTTAATTCTTCCAGTATGTGATGCAAATTGGAGATTTTGAGGGTAGAATAGGTGCCATGGCTAATTTATACTGCCTTGGATCCAAAGTGCTTTCTACACTTTTGACCCCACACACCCCCCTCTCCTAGACCAAGCCTCCTCCCTTGACAGCTCCTTTGCATGACTGTTTCCTGCATGAGTTGTCACAGACAATGGTATTTCCCCAGACTCTGTGGAGCTTTGCATCACTCAAGATTAGTGGGACTGACATGCACAGTCATACAAGCAGCTGGCACACTGTGATCAGTGAGACAATGTGGGGGTGAAAGGGGCCACCTATCTCATTGTCACCTACTGTCACCTCAGAGGTGAAAATGTGTCATCTTGCATCCTGCAAAGGAAAGAGGAAAGCAGTAGGATGTGTCCCTGGATCAGTGGCTTCCGGACACGGGGCACATTTCAAATGTTGATGGGGGGGAAGAAGCAACAGTAACTCCAAAGGATCAAACAATCTGCACTCACTTCTGCCTCTTACTACAGAGAATAGTAGAATAGAGAATATGTATAGAGAATACATAAAATATAGAGAATAGTAATTGTGTGTGCTTACCTTCCATAAGTGAAAAGCACAAAACAGAGGAAAGGAAAGGAAACGTTTCATGGATGGCTCTGTTACAGCTACTCAACAGAAAGGATTTTGCAGCCCACAGCCAGCACACAAGAAGGAACACTGAGGTACATCAAAGCTAGAAGTCATTTTTTTCAAACAAACACTACTGTTAGATAATGCCATAAGGGTTGAAAAACTAATTAAAGGTAATCACCTATGCCTCAGGAACAAAATATCCTCAGCTGAAGTCAGATACTGAGATGTCAAGGGGCACACACTAAACAGAAACTCAAGGTAATATGCCAAAGGCAGCAACTCCTGTCATTACTGAATGTGTGTGGGCTATGGACCTTATTGTGTGTGTCACTGAGGTAAAAGTAAATAGTTTGATCACCTTTCTTCTAACCTAGGATGAGAGTTTCCTGTCTTCCTGGATAGGAATGCCATGTAGTAAGGCTTTGTTTCTGAATTCCCACAGATACAAATTTGCAAGCAGTTTGTTTACCTTTCTATTCTTAGTAATTACTGCTTTTAACTATTTTCTAAGCACCCTCCTTACATCAGCCATGGATAATGTCTGTCTGATCCTTTACAACTGTTTCACTGCCACCCAAATGAGGCAGGTTTTTGGCTCCTGAGTCAGTGTTACGCTGGACAGCTGCTTAGCTGTGACAGCCCAAGGAGCTACCTCAGGCTTGCCCAAGGGGGATTCAGACTGTACTAAATTACATTCTTAGAGACTTATTTAAGGCCTTAATCCATGGAGTTATATTTGGTGGGACAGTGAAGAAGCAAGGGTTAAGCATGTCTCTGTGTGTGTCTGCACATGCACACATGTCCAACTTGTTATCTGTAATACCAAAACCTCCATGACTGTAAAATGTCATCAGCTGCTACCTATGGACTCACCTTTGTGTAGGATGTGATTGTTTGTGTATGAAGTCAAGCTGATTCATGTTGGATTTTATGGACTCTGGAATGAGTAACATGATCCAGATCTATAGATAAACTGATCTGTTGGTATTTATAACCAGTGAGCAATTGCTTCACCCCTTTGCAAGTTTTAAGATGTGACAGTTACAGTAGAAAGTAGCTTTACTGTAGCTCTGAGCTGTTTGAGAAGGTGTGTGATTGGCTACATTTCTATGGGAATATTTTATTTACTTTAAAGAAAACATCAGTGATCTCTTTGGTCATTCTTACTGATAGCAAGTAATTCTTCTTCTTGGTCAAGTCATAAAACACTTAGAATTCTGAGCCCAGTGAAGTAAATAGACAGATAAAATCATCTGCTCTCATCCTACATTATCCCTTAATTTACACTTAAAAAAACAGTGAAATAATGGAATGTTTTCATGCCTGTTCCTGTTCTGAAGGTCACTGGGTCTCCACAGGACAACAGGGACTTGTCACACAGAATCAATTACAGGATTAGGTAATCCCCTAAAATGGGACTGAAAAGTGATTTTGTGTAACAGAAGTTGCTACACATAATATATAAATAGATAACATTAAGTGTCTTGTCATCTTGTGATTATATGCCATGAACACAGATTTGTTATTAATACATCTTTTCATCTGTCTATGCCTGGAAAAGGCAGTACATTTTACTACTAGTGAGGAAAAGTGTAGGTAAACACTGTGATGGTGAACCTGTGCTGAGTAGCAGTATGACAAATGAAATTTTGGAAATTAAAATTGTAGGCTGTAAGGAAGATCACCTATTAATCTTGGAAGTGTGCCATTAAATCTAATTACAGTATTTTGATGATATTACCTTAGATGTTTTGAATTAATTCCTCATCAAAAGATGGGTGCTGTAATATACCAAACTGAAAAGCTAATAATTGTACAAAAAACGGGGTTTTTTTGCTTTCAATCATTCCTGCAGACATTTAAAGTGCTGAGAGAGTGAGAAATTCCTACTGCTCTATACCTGGACCCAAAGGGCACCACAGCAATGCCTTCAGCTTGGCTTTGGTGTTGCCAGCTCTCTGCCCTGTACAGCTGTCCCTCACTGGGAGTATTTTAGAAGATGATTCTTTTGCAAGGACCAGGAATTAATCATGTTTTTACTATTGCAGTGATCTTTGCAGGGAAGTGCCATGGCCAGAAGCACTGGCCTGAAAGAGTTGGTTTTTAGAAGTTAAGCCTGATGGGGAGCTTACAGGCAGGAAAGACCAGTTTTACAGGACTGTGCCCAGTTATGTTTATTGCTTGAATCTCTTTTATTAGCTTTGACATACAGTCATCAAGATTTCACTCCAAGCACATTTCATCCAGATTTCACTCTAGGCATATTTCAAGTTGTAAAATACACAGGACAACTCATTGCAAACAGTGTGTCTATGTCTCTTCTGTCTTTGCTGACATGGGGTTCTCTCTGCCTGCCCCACAGCCTCAGCAGAGGAGGAATTTCTGGCTTTCCACTGCCTCAGGTTCTTCTGCACAGGATCCTGCAGGATCCCTGCTGGCTGACCCATGCAGTATAGTGACAAAGCCTAAAAAAAAATTCTTTGTTTTCCAATTATTTTTATTCATCACTGGCACATCTCCTCTGCCTCCCCAGAGTATAGACGGGAGAATTGGAGAGCCAACATATTGAATTTCAGCCGGACCTTTGCCTGAGAGCAGCTATTAGATTTATCACTTAAATATTCAATATAGAGATAGTTCTGTGGGCTTCTCAAGGCAAACTTATGTCAGATGATGGTGGATGGTCATGAATAACAGTGTGGACCCATTTCTTACACCAGCCAAAAAGCTAAATCACAGGAATGAATGCACAGGCACATGCTGATCCTATACAGCGACAGGACAAAGCTGCCAAGTTGGGGTGTGCAGCCCAGCATCAGCATTGGCAAAAAATTATCTGTACACCTTCAAGTGACAGGCATACAGCCTGAGATTTCTGCACATCCCTCTAAATGAAGAGGCAGATTAGAACAATATATGGATGGACTCAATGATATTAAAGGTCTTCTCTAACCTAAATGACTCTATGTTAAAGTGAATCCTTGACAGTGAGAAATACTTTAAACACAACTCTCAATGCAGTACCCAAGAAGATGCCATAAAAAAGTGTTAGAACGGTTTTCTCTCCTCCCTATATTTTACAAAATGGTAATTGCTTAAAAGCACCTCCTATAATTTTTTGACAGCTGTTGAGGGTGAAAAGAGGGATTTCCTATCATTTGGAAAATATGAGAAAATTGTCTTCTCTCCCTTAAACATTATAAAGAACTACGCTCATGTGATACCTTGGATACTATTTACAGGGATAAATTTATGACATCTTTTCTTAAACTTATCCCTCTTTAAATAATACTTGACTTATAACCAATTTTTTGTCTGTATCAACACAGCACAGGCTTGTTATATTAGCAATTTGCTATTTTTAGCCGATTGGTGTAAATCATGAGCGACAGTGTTCTGAAATGTCTCACTTCTGACTTGCACTGATACTGCTACAAGCTCAGGCCTCTGAAAAAGGAAAATGGTTGGCCCAGCTTTATTGCTTTGCCAGCCAAACACTGGGATTTTCACCTATATTCCCCCTGGCAACAAGGTTTAGGGTGATTGAACGGGGATATGATTTAAATGCACTCCAGGCAGATTAAAGACCCATCTTCTTGGGATCTAAACCATGGGGAATGGGAAAGAATTCGTGGCTAAAGAAGGGCAACACCTACAGTAAGGGCTCATGGGGATGGGGTGCTAAAGCCAGGAATGGTCAGCATCCCTCTAACAGAGGTGAGCATTAGGAAACATGTAATTCTGCATTGTGCAGCCTAACACCATAATGAGCCATCAGTTTCAGCTTATGTGCCTTTAACCCTGTTCTGGTGATGAGCTGTGAGGCACTACAGCTTGATCTTCCTATTTTCTACATTTATGTTCTTAAAAGTCCAAAGGAGAGAATTCTTCACCAATCAATAGAGATAAAAAGCCTGTTTTTCTTGGAAATTGTTCTACATTTATTCATGTATTATACATGCCTGCCCTGCCTTGTGCAATGGCTCCCAAGATATTGAGAAGACAAGAAGACACATAAAACCAGAGCTGTATGAAAATAACTTTTCGAAGTTGTTAATACAAACTAATATTATCAGGCAGACAAATGTTTACCCCTTCTGTGGGAGTATTACTCATTAAATAACACCTTAAATTGTCCAACTAATTTTATGCACTCATAATAAATAAATTCTATTCTCTTTTACTATCAAACTTAATTACAGTCAAGGTAAGTCATAACATTGCACTTTGCAATTTAGATTTAAGGACAGTGAGTATAAAAACTGCACGTCTACTTCATCAGGAATTATGTATCGATCCATATTAAATTACCTACCAGTTCCTCTATGCAATGCCTTGCAGTAGGCAGATGTCTGTATGCACTGGCAAAAAGGAGAAGGGAGGAAGAAAATACTTAGCTAAAACAAAATGACTCTTAGGATATAACATGATCACTTCTTGGCACTGCTGTGATTGAACCATCTCCCTGTAACTGGAAATGACACAGCTTAAACGAACATGTCCTCAAAATGTAAGTTTGGTATTTCATTCAGAAACCACTGTGTCGGTGCACTTGCATGCTGAGTCACTGATGGAGCTCTGCCTCAGCCGGGGGCAAACCATCAATGCCCTCAGTACCTGCTATTTCCTAGGGATGTGCCATTTGAGCTCTCTTTTCCTGAGCTGCCATGATCTGAAACTTGCAAACTGCCCTGCACTGTGTGCACTGGCACTGCCTTACCAAATCATCATGTGGCTGAAGTGCCGATGTCAATCAACACACCTACGTGCTGAAATCAGTTCAGCTTTGCTTATAAACCCAGTGGAGGCATTCAAGCAGAATTAAATGTCTGGTTTAAACACAGTTTAGTATTATCCATATTTTAATTAATAAAAAGCTCAATATGTTGCTCCAACAGAGGCTGGTTCTGTTATCAGTATGTAAATTTTTAACATTTTGCTTACATTTTCAAATTCATGAAAATGTTGCTCAAGTCTGTAAAACACTTGGAGGGTGCAAAGTCCTTTGGATGGTAGGAATAACCCATACACCCTACCCAAGAGATAGGGTGGAGAAGTGCTCCTGTTCCCACCTCGGACACAAGGACGGTCTCTCGAAGCCAAAGCTGGTCCTCGGGCATTCCTGGCTCTTGGGCTGACACTCAGTCCATTTTATTCTGCCGCTGTACTTTCAGATTCTGCTGATGTGTTTCTTTTGCAAATCAATCATTCTAGGGGTAATTAACATTTAAAAGCCAGGTTTCTTTTAATTCCATTAGTATATTTGTGACAAGAAATGTGTTGGCAGAATCCAAAGGTTAAGAGTTACAATGAAGAACAAGTTTTAGGATAAATGAAAGTTAAGGCCTAAAATAGCCTGACAATACCCCATTAATCTGCACACTATTGACACAATAGTGGTCTGTTGTGTCAATGAGGATTTAAGAAGCTTTGCAGCACATGTTACTGATAGTTTATCATATCAATAGGAGCCTGCATATATTTGTGTTTAAAAACCTGTGGCTGTGTAATTCCCTGACTGCACACATATTGTAAATGCACATACTTTAAATCCTTACATAAAGTGGTTTCTAGCCATGCAGCAAATTTTGAAATGATAATAAACTACCATATTTAAGTGTAGACACAAAATATTAGTCTTGACTGTACCAAAATCCTCTAAAATGCTGTACTTCTAGCTGAAACTCTTTGCCCTACGGGAATGCGATCTGATTCTCAACATTGTGTCACCTGCCTAATTGAAGCAGAAGGAGATTTAAACCATATTAATCTTTCACCCTGATATATGGAAACCTTGAGTCAGCTTGTGGCTGGAAGGTATAGCAGGGAAGAAAGGTCCCTTCCCACAGGCTGCCCTTCTCAAAGCAGAGGGGATCGTGCAGCCACAGCCCAAGCAGTGCCAAGGGCTGGGCATCCGATGCCCCCACGGCAGGGATAACCAAGCAACATTGAGGAGTAATTTCTACATGGCACTCACAAAAGGGGGGTGTTAAATGAAAATACCAGTGGCTCTTACAGTACTGCAGTTTTCCTGGCTGGCACTACCATCAGGAGTTTCAAAAGCCAAGGAGCAAATCCCACATTTGTAATGCCCCGGTGTGGGTAGCCTGCACCTAGGCATCCATCCATACCCACCATAAATCCCACCACAGTGGGTCTGCTCCGAGTGTCTCACTTCCAGTGCAAAGGCCACTGAGCTATTCTGTGAAATGAATCCTTCTTTTTGAGGCACTTTCAGCTTTTTTGTCCTCAGGTTACAATTCGATTCCTAATCAAGCGAGTAGTCTCTATCGCAGCATTTTCATGCACTGTGCAAATTTTGATGCTTTTCAGATTAGGGCTGTTCATGAGAAAGAGAAAATAATGTCCTTACACCTTTAACCAGGCAGCAGCTCCTGGGGTGCCACATAGCTGTGCTGTGTTCGCTGTGAGGAAGCCCATAATGATCTTGCCTTTAGCCTGTCACCACTAGGAAACATCAGAGAGAGACAGCCAAGGGACTGAGTTGCCAAAAACGTCCTATTCCCATGGCTGGGAGATTTTGTTGGCACCATCTCTAAAGAGAATTTACTATGGGCCAAATCCTGGCGCCCTTGCTTAGATGAATCAGTTCTCAAGAGGCAACGCTCCCGCTGTGAGTGGTGCGTGCGTAAAAACCTGCCAGATCAGCCCAAAATACTGCTTGGGAGTATCAAGTGCTTGTCTTCCAGAGGGGTAGGAGGGCTGTGGGAAGCGACCAGCACAAGGCTTTGCTGTGGAGACAGTGCTCAGCTAAAGGCCAAGAATTTGGGAACTGCGCATGAATGAAGGATATATTCCCCAGCAAAAATCTCTAAATTACCTTTACTCGGAATATTTCTTATTTCTCATAAAACAAACATAGATTATACAGTTTGGCTAATAATCCTTTTTTTTTCCCTTGCAGGGGCATCCAAAATACTCCATGGTACTTTAAGCCTTAATTAATTTATCTTTCATGTGAAGAAAAATGAATTAGTGACAGCTATTTCCTGGACTTCATTTCTGGGATTAAACCCTTTGTTTCTAGAATATCTGAGGGGATTTTGGACAGGCATTTAAAAAGATGTCATTTCAAGGACATCCCCCCCAGCACCACACGCCAAGTACTCGTCTGCAAAATCGAGTCTCATTAGCCTGCAAAATTGCATTGCTCGCAATGACTTTTTCTTCCCAAATAGAAATGAAAATTTCTGTCTTAAGAAGCGAAGGTGGCGTCGGCGATGAACAAAACATTGTCGATGGCTTCGCCCCAGCTGTTTACCTCCGCGGCCTCGGGGACGGGAGGGGCGGGGGCAGGTTTGCCGAGGTGGGCTGGGAGGGGTAAAACTACGGGCGAAGTTTGCCGGAGCTCCGCGCAGCGGGCCGGGACCGGGGCCGGTGTTGGTGTCGGGGCGGCGCCCGGCGCTGCCCGCGGCGGGGGAGGCGGAGGC
>VZRX01010461.1:26450-115070 GCA_013398075.1 Notiomystis cincta
GGCTGAGCCGGCCCGGTCCGGAGCTCGGCGCTGCCGGCGGGGCGGGCAGCCTGGCGAGGCGTGATTTACGGGCTCCCCGGCAGCAGCCGGGCGCTGGGAGGCAGAGGGAGCCGCGTTTCCAGCTCCCCATCAATTATGGATGGAAACAAATACTGGAGTCAGTTCTGAATTATCCCCGTGCCGCGGCGGGGGCAGCTCCGCGCCCGCCCTCCTGCCGAAAACAATGCTCAGGTGCAGAGCGGGGAAACTTTTTTTTTTCTTGGGGAGGGGAGGGCATTTCATCACTGCAGAAACCGATACAGCTGCTTTCAAGGAGTAATTAGAAAGGGTTTAAAGCCTTCTTTATTATTTATAAGGATGAATGGAAATGAAAGGTCACACAGATATAGCTAGGTGGCTATTACGTCTGTGTTTTAAAAGGCTGTGGGGTGGTTGTGGAGGGGCTTTTTATGGTGGTTGTGTTTTTATCTTGTGAGTTGAAAAACGCGATTAACTGCTTTAGGTTGATATGTTGAAAATACTGTAGTTCCGGTGGATATCCCACTTGTTAGCATGAATACAGCTAGTCTTAAATTAGTGGGTTTCTGCCAATCTCTCAGTTGTTTCTTACTTCTGGTCAAGATTATGTCTGAATCACAGGCATTAGGCTGTGAATAATTGAAGCAAAATTCAGTCTTCAGTGCGTAAAGTCATTTGTATGTGTGTGTGGCTTAGAATGCATTTACTTTTGAGCATAGCAGCAGCAATGATGGTTCATAATGTTCACATATGTGGCACTTGCTGTACAGATGGTATTGTAGCTTATCCATGTACACACACACACACACACACGCTTCACACATAATGTGCAGGAATTACAGCAAACTTCCTCCAGAATACTGTTCAGTGCTCTGTTAATGTGTGGCATTTTTTTCCTCTGGTTATTTCCTTTGGGGGAAAAAAGCATGCATCTTTATTGGGATACCTTTGTGCTTCAAGTTGTTGGTCTTATTAATGTTCCCTAAATATTATTTGAAGAAACAGCTTCCTACTGTCTTGGAGGCATTTACTGCTGGTCTGTTGCTCTCACATACAAATACTTTCACAGAGAATTTTCTGAGGTTCTCTCCTTTTTCCAAGTCCAACAGGAAGCTCATTGTAAAGCTTTGCAATTACTTTTGTGGCAAAAGAGAATAGACGTTTTTCCTGCTTTATTCACGCTGTAAAATTCTGTGCACCTCTAAAGTCTACTTCAGTTCCTTTCAGTAAATTAAGCTGTATGGAATCATGTTTAATGTAGTAAGTGACGGGCATATTTTGTTATGTTGGCAGATATTGTATAAACATTTACTCTGGCTTAGATAAAAACAAATTGCCAGCTTAGTGCTCTGGTTTCTTCTCTATATAATTATCAACTTCAACAGTTTTTGTGTTAACTAATATAAAACTCAGGGTTTTTTTAAATCAGGAAGAAAAAGTTTGTAGTAAGAATTTATTAGGATTCTGAATTATGTAGCTCTGATTTGTTTTCAGAAAGACAGCCAAAAAAGTATAACCCAGAGGCTCTATGTTGGTTTATTTAACCAGCTTCTCACTTTCATCTGCACCTTTAGTTACAGTGAACCTTCCTCCCCCATATCCTGCAGTCTGTCACTACCTGTTCTCCTTTATAGTGAGATGCAACAGAGATAACATCATTTTCTAAATGTGCTTTATGTGATGCAGGAGTGTGTGCCAGGAATACAGTGATGGCCCTGTCAAAGCTCTACAAACCAGCTGTATGGCTGCGGGTTTTTTCCCCCCAGCCTCTCGCGCCCTTTGAGCTGGACCATCTGAACGTTTCTGGGAAGAGCTGAGCTGAGCTGACTGTTAGAGCAGCTACTTTAGCCTTTGGAGCTGCCATAACGTTGCTGTCTATTTGTGAAGAGCACACATTTAGATAGAATGCTTAATTATAGATGCAGTGATGCAGTTCACTCTAAGTTGATCTTTGATCCAATCGGTCCTGTCATGAGATGTGTGTGAAGGAAAAGTCCATCGTGGAAGTTCAGTTCATAGTGTATGTTGGGCATTTGTAATAATGTGTCTTCTGGTCTTACTACAGCTGATCACATTCAGATTTCAGTTCTGGATTTTTGTGTGGTTTAAATTCTTTTAAAAACATTAGTGCACTTAACACAGGACTCAATATCCCCTAAAGTCAGGTGTAGCCCAGTTAGATGGACAGAACCTGTATGGAAATGTTGAAATGCTATGTTTGTTTGTCCTTCTGAAAAATAAAAAGCAATTTGAAATCTGAAGTTAAGTGGAGATCAGGAGTGAATATGGTCAGTTTTCATCAAGTGTAGAAAAGTGCTGTGACTGAGACTCTTTCAGTTCTAGTCTTTCTTTATAAGACAAAGAAAACAGTTACTTCAACAGCTTCTGTGCCTGTATAAGCTTATGTGGAGCTTACTTTGTTGCAGTGTCTGATATTTTTCAAGGCTTAGATTATGTGTTTGCTTACAGAACAGAGGAGATGATGGTTGATTACATACTCATATGTTAAACATACCTCTAATTCCAGATTGATAAAATCAGATACCTTTCCACTTGATAAAGTAATAATTTGCTCCACAAGTAATTAAGAAAAGATGGAATCAGGCATATTACTGGCATTGGGTAGTACAAGTTATTTTCAGTCTTAGCAACTCTGTATGTAATTAAAACAGTTCAAATGTCGCTTTCGTCAAAACTGCTGCTCGAACAGATGATCTCTTCTTATGCATCCGATAAGCTACTGCAGTTACT
The DNA here is from genome assembly GCA_013398075.1 of Notiomystis cincta. Taxonomy (NCBI): domain Eukaryota; kingdom Metazoa; phylum Chordata; class Aves; order Passeriformes; family Notiomystidae; genus Notiomystis; species Notiomystis cincta. Next base: position 29,220 of record VZRX01010461.1, read on the forward strand.
GTTAAAATCCATCTAAGCCATTTTATTAAGCTGTTACTTGTTCTGTGAATAGCTGCCAGCATTAAGTTCAGAAGAAAGTGGGTTCTGATTTGTTCCCATGTCACATGGAAGAGGTGTGCAGTGAGAATAGTATTACTGCCCTTTGGATGCTGTTTGTGGAGCTGTGTGCATTGTCTGCCATAGCCCGCTTTCCCTGGTCATGGCTTGACAGTAATTACAGCACAGCTAATATCAGAAGTTGATTCTGTTTATTCAGACAGGAAGACTGTTGAATTGTCCCACTTCCAAAGTCAAATGTTTGTGTTAACCGCAGAGATCAAATCTGTAGTGCACATATATAACATATGAGTAGTATTTATTTCCCTAACTTTTCAATTCCATTCGGCTTTTGTTAACTAACCCAGATTAGCATTTTAACAACCCTGAAGTGAACTTCTGCCATTCTCCCTGCTTGGACAGTGTGTGTAGACCATCCATCATCCTGTCCTTGGCCACAACAGGCTACTGGCTCCATAACCATTTGGAGCTACACAGAAACCACCCGACTGTGAACAGCACAGCTGGCTACAGCAATTTTTTCTTCCACGCCACTGGCAGCATTGTCTGGCTATGGTAACTAAAGTTAACATCCAGAACGTGAAGTTTTTCATTCTGGCACCCCTGCCCGGCAGCCCCACTGCAGCTCGGTGTGCACACCTGCAGAAGGAAGGGCTGCAAAATGGCTGGGAGGGGTGAGGCAACCGCTGGACTCTTGCTTTTCAAGGCTCCAGTTTGGAGACAGCAACCTGTTGTTTGGAGCGGGGTTACATTAACTCTGTCCGTACTCGAGAGGGAGCTTGCTGGCTGAGTCCTGTGCGTGCTCCGTGTGCAGCTCGGGGTGTGCTTGGGAAGTGCCAGCTAAAGAAACAGAACTTGCCACTTTTAACTTAGCCACACAAACTGCCAAGGAGCACAGAAAGAAATGGAGAATTTCGGCTGTGTATTTCACACATTCTTGGAGAAGCCTTTTTAGTTCCACAACGGAAACCATGTGATTTCACAGGATCTGTGCCCAGACTCTAATACTTGCTACAGATGCTTTCCTTGGTTTGTTTTGCAGGTCTATGAATGCAATAGGAAAGAAGTTGTTGCAGGATTTGTTGTTTTAATTCTGACGTGTGCTGTGAATGCCAGGTAACCAGCAGGTGAATGTACTTGTGACTCTCTGCTAATTTCACTTGTTGAGATTTTTTGCATAATTTAAATAAATTGGCCTAGCGTGACTGTCTGTCATGTGTGAGCCACTGCTTGCTTGCTAGAAGAGAACTTTTGCTTTCAAGAGCAAAGGAGGTCAAGAGGTATTAGTGGGAAGGGAGGGGCTTGGTGGCAGTGGAGGAGCAAAGAAGTAGTGGTGGAAGAGGAGGAGCAAGGAGCTCAGGCAAGCGACATTCATTCTGTCCAGAATGGTTACAAACCTTGTAAACGAAATCAGTCCCTGGACAGCTTTGATTTATATTCTCACACAGCAGATTGGCCTTGGTCTGCCTGACCTTGGTAACATAACAGAGGTCGTATTTGCACACAGAGTCTCTTCCTGCAAAAAGGTTTGTTGTTGCTGTTACATTTTTTTTTTAACCGTTGCATCTAAGAGCCAGATTGCAGCCCAGTTTCCTAACTGGAGAGGCACTGGAAAAACACAGAATGAAAGGGATGGATCCTGTTCCCACAGTGGATGGTTTAAAAGAAGAGATAGCAGATGGGTTCAGTCGGGCAGTGGCCTCTAGAAGCAGGAGAGCCTTGTTGACCTGCATAATCAGCAGCTGTGCTGGCGCACAAGCCACCTAAACATAGCTGAGCTGCGTGTGTCGAGGAAAGGGGGCACGCATGCTCTGGCATCAGAGGCAAAGGGGAGCTTTGAAGAGGGCCTGGGATGAGAATGAGGAGTTAATTGGCAGATGCGTGCTAGGGGGCTCTTCAAGTGTGTGAGGGACAGCAGGGAGGCAAACACAGAGTTGCTCATCTAGAAAGGTAACGAGTGAGCGATGGGAACCAGCATCACAGCCTGGCTGCCCACCAGTGGCGGGAGTGAAACCTCAGAAGAGATGAGAGCTGATCAGCTGGTCACTCAGCTCAGCTATTACTGCAATAATAGGCTTTTCTTAATGTGAGATGCATAGTTCATCTTTATTTTACCAAATGGTCATGGCAGCTGGGACTCTGCTTTCTCAAGCAGCGGTGAAGTACCAGCTCACACCTGTGTTGGGTAGGGCCTTCCTCAGAGTTTTACTGTGGTGTGAAACAAAAGGTATTTCCCTCAAGTGTTGCTGCCTTGCTTCCCAGGCGCGTGTATGGGCGCTGGGGGTGGGCAGGGACTGCAGCACCACCACAAAGTGTTGCTGCTATTTCTGGGTCTGTCATGACAGATGCACTTTGGGGTCAAAAGAAAATCTTCTCACTTGTATGTCAAAACCTTGTTTATGCTGTGCCTCCATTTATGTACCCCCTTCCCGTGTTGTGTGAACCTACGTGTCCCATCAGGCTGTGCAACCATCGTGTTTTGGGAGACCACAGAGAAGAAAAATACGTGTTTAATTTACAAAAGCCTCCGTGTACAGTTAAGGCTGCAGTATTAAAATTGTAGATGGCGCTTGAATGTAGCCCAGCATGAGGGAGCGTGGCTCTACCTGTTGTTGTGATGTAGCTAAAGCAAGAAAGGGCTGTGTGGGCAGTGTGCGTGTTCCCCGAGCAGTGCAGCTCTCGGGAGTGAGATACCAGAGCACTGCCTGGCGGGTCAGTGCCCTGTGGGAACAACTTGAACCAACCAACCTGGAAGGCAGGAGAGGCCCTCTGGCTCCTCGACAGTTGTCCAAGAGCCAGCTCTGGCACCCCTTGCAAATATAGCTCTTTTGTGTATTGCCACCTGGGGACGAGTGCCGAAGAGAAGGGAACGGATAACAGAGGAAAAGCAGTAGTGGGAAAGCTGTCAACAGTGTGTGAACAATGTCCCCAGGTGTCTCATGAAAGGAGTAATAAGGGAGGGGGGAAATAATCTTGCAGAGTTGAATGGTTTCTTTCAATTTGCAAACTTCTCTCTGTGACAGTTTCTTTAACCCAGCACGTGTTTATCAAAGATTAACACCGAAAAGCCAGTAATTTGTTTTTGCTCAGTAAATCATATTTTCTTCATAAAGTAAATGCTGTGTGGATATTTTTAGCATTATGTAGGTTTTTTCCTTGATGATAACCTCAGACAAAAATAATCAAATCTCATGCTTTGGAGATTAATCTGATTTCCTGCAAGGGTAGGGATAGAATTTTTTTTCTTGTCTTGCATACCACTATACAGGTTTTACTGTGAGAGTGGATTATGCCTTTTCCTCTCCCTAAAGCATCAGGTTTTCATCCTCACTAAAAACATAACAAACACTGCTCATGGCTAAACAGTGGTCTTCAGCAGCAAGCTGTGCCAGCACAAACCAAAATGTTTGGTGCAGATGGGTAAGAAACATAGACCTGCAGATGTAAATAGTGGGAGGATAGGTATGATTATCTTGTCATATTGTTACACTGGCCAATATTACTGGTGACAACACAAGGATTTAAGGAAACATTGTAATTGTATTGGGGATCTGGGGAGGCTGGTGTGGAAGAAAGAATGGGACAGGCTGTAATAGAAAGCTTTAAAGCCCTAAGTCTCGTTCCCTGATTTGGCACAGATTTCCTTCTGACCTTGATTCAAGCACTTGCAGTCCATATGTTAGTGATTGGATTTTGTTTTTTTAATGTTACTTTTAAAGGTCTAATCTGTGACTTCTCTGTGGCTCACTAGTCAAAATGCCAAAGTATTGTGATGCAAATATTTCCCTGTCTTGCAGAGTGAATGTTATCATGAGGCAATGGAGCCCAAGTAAAAGAGAGGGAGGAAGGAGAGCTGATGTGCAGCATGGCTGCATCCATGCATGCCATGGATGGGCTCTGCAGGTTGTGTTTGCTCTGTGGAAAGTGGGCAGTTCTGTGGTGCAGAGTTCCCCAAATGGGAATCAACACAAATGGACCCAGAGCAGGGACAGCCACAGCTGCACATTTCACCAGTCCTGTCTCCAGCCCCAAACTGGCAACAAATAGGTGTAGTTTACCTTACTGCATCTGTATCAGTTTAAAAACCTCAACAGACTGCAGGGCAAGGAATCAGCCAGATCAAATTCTGCACTAATACATCTGATTTGTAAATAAATAAAAATAAATTTTTCACCACTACTCTGCATTTCTGGTAAGCCAGGTCCCCCCAAAAAACCCTCAGCACAGGCACCTCTCAAAGCGTATCCCTGTCCTTACCATGCCCAGGGTCTCACAGCATGAACACCAGTGTTCCCCCTCTCCCCTGTGAATATGTATATACATACTTTTACAAATACACACTTGGAGACTACAAAAGCAGCAAATGTGATAATGTGATCCAACTGTTCAGTGCTAGGCTAGAAAGAAGTATTTTTCTGCCATTATGTGAAAATTTAGCGTGACTGGAACAGAGTCTGCATTTGATTAGGCAATTTAAGAAATGGAAGAGACTTCATACTGTAGGGCAGTGCTGCAAAACAATTGCTCGGAACATGTTCTAAAATTGGTTTGCCTTCACCAGATTTCCATGTGTTTCTGCACGACAGCTCAAATGAAAGTATGAGCAGTCACGTGGCAAGTGACAACATTTTGGTATTATGGTAAATAAAAGCAGCAGTTTAAATAATTACTCTGAATCCTAAGACTTTGAGATAAAACAAAACAAAAAAAAAAAAAAACAAACAAGAAAATAAAACTCTCTATTTACTGTCAGCCTGGGAAAGACGTTTCATAACACATCCTTCCACTGGCATAGTTAATCGTTAATCATAACAAGATAATAGTAATTGTTAACTTTGAGCTCATGGTTCCTGCAGGTTTTCATGCCTGTGTTTTGTACATGTAACTGATTGTGCCCAGGAAAGGGGCAGAGCGCATGCTTTGCATACACAAATAGGTAACTGGGTGTCCAGCTCCCAGATTTGTCTGTGCAGCAAAGCCAGGGCTAGTTAAAAACACGTTGTTCCCCAGTCTCTGTAGGCAGGATTCTTGCAGGCAAGGCTGGCTGACCGCTGCAGCCCTGAGAATGGCATACTGAGGGTACCAGCACAGTGTTTCAGATCTCTCATGTGCTGCTTGCCAGTTGAGTGTTCTCCTGTCTCTCCCTTTGCATTTTCCGCAGCCATTTACTTTCTCTCTGAAGTGAGAGCAGTGACATGCAGCAGCCTTTTCCCCAGCAGCAGCAACTCAAGCCAGCAATGCTCCAGCAAGGCACAGTGATGAGATGCTGGAGGGATGTTTGTAGCAGGGGAGAGCAGTGGGTGGAAAGAAGTGATGCTTTCTGGAGTGAGGTTGACAGCAACATTGTCTGAGGCACAGCCTGTTGAACAGCAGATGTGCCCTTTCCACAGTGCAAATCCCTTTTTTCTTCGTCTGCCCTGCTTGTTGGAGCATATTCCTTCCCCCAAACCTCCCTTCCATTTCAAAACGTCCCATCACTTCATCCAGTAGGCAAACCCTGACCTCCTGGGCTCCAGCCAGGACTCAAATGGGCAGCTCTTATCTCAGGATCAGGGCTGCAGCCCTGCTCAGGGGGAAGGCTGCTTAGACTACTTTCTGCAGGGCTGGGAGACAGCAGGGCTGGCAGACAGCAGGCCCAGGGTGCTGCCAGCAACTCCTTTGGCTGTGGCGTCAGCTGGACTTGTGCAAGTTGTGCCTGAGACCTTCATTATGTCCTCGCCTGCAAATACTGGTTTATACCTGTCTCAGAGTTGCCTTATCAGATGATGCTTAATCGTGCTGAAATGAGTGGCAGTTTTGCTATGTAAATCATGTTCTGCAGGCTTCCAGGAAGAACACTGGCTTCCTTCACTTAGAGCACTTGTAGCCAACCCTCCCAGCGGGAGGAAAAGTGATACTTTGGTCCAGGTTTAAGGCTTTTGTTTCAGGCCAAGGGGGGCAGTTTGGGTGTTACTGAACCTACAGCCAAGCCTGTATGTAAGTAATTAGGCCTTTGCCATTATGCTTTAAGGGTTCGCAGGATAAAAGTGTTTCGGTCTAAAACACATTAATCAAAAGCATCAGACACCTCTGACACAACTGGGAGCTGGAGGTGCTCAGGACTCCACCCTGATGAGCCACAGCTGCTCTCCCCAGCAGGTGGCTTTGCTTTCCTGGGGCTGAGGTCAGGGCAGGGGTAGGAGCTCCTGCTACCAGAGCTGCCCATGGCCAGGAATTAATGGAGGATCCAGTGCTGAGAGTACAGAACAAACATCACTGTACTGATGTTCTCTGCAGCAGTCCATGGACACTTCCACAAATAAATTTAGTGTATCCTAGGGCAGTCCCAGTTGGGCATGAGAAGTTTGAATTAATGAAATGCAGGTCTGCTAAAATGGTGAATCCAAGGCAATGCTTAAGTTAAAGCACCTTGCAGTCCATCACTGATAGCCCAGCCCTGGCAAACTTGCAAGGAAAGTATGTCCTGCTGGAGCTTTGCAGAACAGAACAAATTTGACCATAGATGTGAGCTGAAATCAAAGGTTGGTTTCAGTACTTTTGTGTCACCCTTATAAGAGAAGTAGTTAACATTCAGTCCCAAAAATTAACTTAAAATAACCATAATTGAGGCAATCACTTAGTTTGCTCAGCATTTTATTTCCTTTCCTGCTGAAACTATCTGGTGTTCAAGTAAATTTTTGATCACAGGAGAATTTAGCCCTCAAAGTGCTTCTAATCAACCACTAAACACTTGCATCATTAAAAGTCACCCCATCCATTTTGCAAGTTCTGTCAGCTCATTCTAGAGCAAGAAGGGTGCTCTCGCTGCAACGTTCAAAGCCTGCAAACAACTGAAGTGTAGCTGGCAGTGCCATAAGCCAATTAAGATGAAAGCTGTGATACTCAGTGGTAGGGTTTCATCACTTTAATATTAAACTATCTTTTTTTTACTTAGGCATAGATCAAGAGGTGTTAATGCAGAATCCTTAAAAGAAGTCAAGTATTATCTTAAAATAACAGACCTGTTATTTGCACTTTCATGCTCAATTAATATCTGAGCTCTAAATATCCTAAATTTTTTCTTCAGTGCTGCAGACTTTAAAGTTGTTATAAAAAGTAAGGATGCTGCATACTGCAAGTTTACATTTGGGTGAACCTTTATAGGACAGAAGGAGCTTTTATTACTTATTCATTCATACCAAATCATGTTTCATGTTCCTAAAAGTAGTCACAAGAATTAAGTACCTTTCTTTCATTACAGCCACAAATATTCTTCTGTGTTATTTGATAATTAGCTGAAACAATCTGTCACCAAATTCCACAACATGGGTGTATCACATCATAGAGAATCTCTAAGATTTGAATGTACAGTAAACCTCTGTGTCAGGCATTGCCTTCAGGAACTTTATTGAAGTCAGCCTTCATTAGAAGAAACACATACTGGAGTGACATTAAAAAGAATTATAAAGAAAATCACACTTTCATTGATGCTGGCTGTTGTATCCCTGTTTTGGGAGGACTTACCATACTATAATGCAATTCCATCATTGGAAAACCTATGCATAGATATGACCTAAAATGGGAATCTAATCCTCTGCCTTTCATATCACAAATACTGATACAGATTTTTAAGGCAAATATTGCATTCTGCGTGGAATACTTTCTGGCTTGTAAGCAAATGACTCATCATACACATTTCACACAGTAAGACATAGAAAAAAAAGACCAAGACTGAAAAATAGAGATAGGAAAAAAATCATTGGGTCCCCCTCTAGAGTTCAAGGCACCAGACCCTGGGCCATGCTGGTCTTATATTTTGACTCAGATGGTACAAAAGGCTTCATTTTCATATTTTGATTACCAAAACACACTTTTGCCTGACTCCCCCAGTGTGTGGCTCTGCTCTGCAGTTATTTTATTCCAGTCACAGCAGGGATTAGGTGCTATATTGAGTGAATGTTCTGGTACATCTGTGGTTGCCAATGGGTACATTTCTGCAAGTCCACAGCACCCCTGAAGGCAGCCTGTACCACCACTGTATATTTTGTTCTAATGTTTTATCTTCTGAAAAGATTGACCTGGTTGACAAACTGAAACTGAGCAACACCCTCCCTCGTACTCTGCACTCGCTCAGGAGCTGTATTCACTCTGCAGCTGGCTCAAGACGTTGAACTTCTCCCACCTGGCAGCAGTTACCATCATCAAGTAAACTCAGGTGCAAATCCTTAGCCCCCTAAGCAGAGTCACTGCCAGCAGGCTTTTAACTTCATGAAGCCCAGAATTTGAACCATACCCTTTTCAGAGAGTGTTTTTTAACTGCTGTGAGTAGACCTTTAGTGATTTGTACATCAAAAGATAATCCCTGAGGCTGTAGTAAACAAGTTTTTTAACCTTTCTACGCTAGTCCTTTGCATCCAAAAACAGAAGAGAAGAGGTGCTAAACACAGGTAAGTTCCCATTCAGCCTTTATTTGGTTGCAGGTAGAAGCTGTCCCTTGCTCTGGCCTGGCCAACAGATCTTTGTTGCTTGAGTGTTCTTCTGGTTAAAGAGCTTCAAGGCACTGCTTTGGCCAGGGGTTCAGTGCCCTGAAGCCACTGTCCAAGGGTGCCCTGTGACCCTCAGCAGGGCTTGTCTCAGGGGCCCAGTGGAAGCTGCTGGGTGTTGCACTCGATCAGCTTTGCTCTACATCGGGAACTGAAGTCTCAGCTGTAGGCCCTGAGAAACTTGTTGAGCATCTGTGGACAGTAGCAGTGAAAGATTTTTTGTTTGCTTTGGTTTAACTTTTACCTTATTATTAGTGGTTTCATGCTCAAAATTTCAGAAGGTGCCATCTGAGAAAGACACCAGTCAGTGCTTTTGCACTAATTAGTGCCCTCAGGGAGCCATTTGCATGCAGGAAGAGACAGAGGACAGCAGGGATTTCCTGATCTGTCCAAGTCCAGTCAGCTGGGATTGTGGGAAACCACATCAACATAAATTGACTAAGCTCAGCATATTGCTAATCGATTCTGCCTGTCTCCCCTCAACATTATGGGCAACTTGTACTTCCAAGCACAGAGGGGATCCTCAGGCTCACCTAACAGCCCAAGTCTGGTGGAGGAGGAAGGTGATGTAGTCATTTACTCAGCTTTTATTATTGCAACCCTTTCCTCCAGTCCTTGCCAAACTCTCCACTAAGTTAGCTAACTTTTAGGATGTGTGTTTTGTTCTGACCTGTCTTCAACTTGAGCCTGGATTTGCTGTGCTGCACTCCTGTCTGTGCTTAGCATTTTGAGAGGTGTTTATCGTGTTAAGGAGATTTTTAAGATTTTTTTTTTCAGTAAGTAGAAGATATTGCATCAGTCTGGTTTGAAGCCATTTTATATGTTGTTTCTCCCCAGCTGGCTGAATGCCCTTTCCCTTCCCCCTTCTCTTTTACGTGGCAGTGCACAGAAAGATGATTGATGGAGCGTCACCAGCACGTTGTCAAAGGCTGGAGTAGATTAATGGGCAAGAAACACCAGCCTGTTCTCCTTCATGTGTGATTGTTTGAAGGCAGGCTCATATTTTAACAGAAATTATATCCTGCTTCTCTGGATTCCCCCAATCAGGAATTGAAGAATGGGATTTCTATCTGAGACTGAAAGGTGGCAGCCACAAAGAGCCAGTTTATTACTTGGGACAACTGCCTGCCTCCCATTTGACCAACACCATCTCCCTGAGGCCCATTTCAGGCAGGTTCCTTGCCCTCCTTAACATTTTTGTTAGATTTTTGCCACCAATTAACATTTCCACCTCTAGTTCTTTCTCCTTGCAGATACAATTCATTATGGCATAGGCCATGTGGCCAGAGGAACTCTGATCTGTAGCCAGCTTTTCACCTGAGGGACACTGGTCAGTGTGCCTGTGCTGCAAGGAAGGAGCACATCTGACCCTGAGCAGCTCAGAACCTTTGGAAAGGGATTTTTGGTGGTTGGTCTTGGTCACAAATTCAGCCTTGATCTGTGCCTCAATTCCCCAGCTGCAAAATGAGGAGAGCAACATGGTAATTTCCAAACATTGCACTTGCCATGGATTGTTTTTTAGCAAAAATGCTAGGAATGCAATTTATAAGAGAAATTAATCAAAGACTGGGCTGAATCCTGGCAGGGAAAATAATCAAACCCAGAGTATGAATGTTTTCTGCATTTTCTTGAAGGTAGACGTTGCCAGCATTTCATAATCAGCTATTCCAGGCCTAACAGATATTTCAGCATTGTTATTTGTAGTCCCCAGTAGTGGCCTCCACTGAAAGGTTTGAATGTGGCAGGAATTACGTCTTTCACACCAGCCTATCTGTGTCAACCAGAAGGCTACACCTGGCTGTCATAAACCCCTGCTCCAAAGGCTAGATGGAGCCCATTTTTCTGATTATCCGGGAAACAGCTGTTCTTCCCAGTTTATTCTCTCTTCAGTGGTTCTGATCTCAAGCCTGTGTCCAACCAGATAAAAGCTGCATTTAAGAGCCTCTTGAAGCAGGTGCATTTTCTTTTCATATGTAGCTGGAAAGCAGAGCTACTGTTAATATTCTTTTAATAATTTTACAAGGAAAATAATAAAGAAATCTGTACTTCTTGCCTGGCTGGTGAGAAGTGATTACCTGTGGTTTGCTGATGCAGTGCAGCTCTCTGTCTGCTTTTCTGTCTTGTCGTGACCAAGGTCTGTGCTTCACGTAGGTATTTTCTTTGACAGAGATTTGTGACAGATGATGTTTAGTTAGAAAAGATTGCTGAACATAACTATTCCTGCCCTGTATGTTCTCGGAGTTCATCTCTGGAGTATCCTGAGATGTTGGAAGGTTTTGTGGAGAAGACGTAAATGTGAGTTTGTTTCTGCTCTGGATGCAGCCTCTGGGGAAATGCATCCTGTGGATTTACATTTACAAAACCTGACATTCTTTTAGGGAATTTGATATCCCGCCTGAAATTTGAATCTGAGAGAACTGATACTGTCTTTGTTTACCTGGCATTTCAGTTGTTTCCTGTTTGCTTTTGTGACAGTTTGCTGCATATTGGCCGTGATAATCGTGACCTAAAAACAAGTTGCCCTTTGACAATTGTGACCTAAAACCAAATTGCCCTTTCTTCTGCAGTCATTTCCTGAAGTCCAGAAATCACTGTCTGCCTGTGTAGGGCAGGTAACGTGGAAGTTTTGTAATTGTTGCCCCAATTCTTCCCAGATGGAACATTGGAAGAAAAAAGAATTGGGAAAAAAGAAACTTCCTATTGCATGCCCCTGTTTGGTACAGGTGGAGCTTGTACAGTTTGCAAGTTGTGTGCAATTTGAAGCTGGGCCAGGGTCTCTTTGAGTCATGATGTGGGCCACAAGCAGCCTCATCTATGCTAACTGCAGCCTACATGTCTGGGAGAGCTTCTTGCTCTTTGGCAATTTGTATTCATTTGTTCTCCAAGAAAACAAGGCTTCAGGGAGGACTTTTACTAAGCACCTTATAGATGTTACTGTGCACCAACTCAACATGCAGTTTATGTGTCTCCCCTTTCTCTTTCACTGGAAAAGGAATGGGTTGGATATCTGAGCCTGCTCTTCCTTACAAAAAGCCAAAAAAAAAAAAGATTTTGTAAGCATTAATGATTTGTTATTGTGTCTGGGAGCCACAGTGCTGCAGGACTTTGCTCTAATGGTGCTTTCACAAGAAAGAACTAATTTGACTAACTTTATTAATTCCAGTTTGTTTTAAGTTTGCTCATTAGTAATTTAACGCAAGATGCTTCAGCTGAAGAGGCCATGTCAGGACAAGGAAGAGCAGAGGGAAAGTGCCAGGAATCATTAGTGTTTATTAACCACTGCACTCATCAATCTTGACTAAGAGCACAGCCCATTCGTTCTGGACTGGTGGACTGAGATACAGAAATATCATTAACAGTGGAAAATGCTTCTTTCCAGGTCAGTCTGTAATGGGCAGGCATCCAGACAACACCCCCACCCCCATCCCCAAATGTTCCCAGCCTTTCAGCTGGTCTGCTCACAGTGCAGCCCGAACTGACAGCTCAGCAGCCTCTGGAAGGAGGAAGCCCTGTCCCTAGCCAGCCATAGTATCAATTAACAAATACGGCATTTTCGTCCCCCGTAAGCATTACTGAAAGGTTAAGTGTTGTTATTGAAGGGGTTTTTTAATTGCTTTTCAAATTATTAAATGATTAATACTTTTGTGCTTTGCTGGATCAGGTCTGGCACTTTGTGTTGGCAACATGTTCTTCTCACTAAAAGTCTTAAAACATTAAGATGGAAAGGTTTCTCTTTTTTTTTTCTGTTTAGACAAAGCATTTAATAACCAATTTCAGCAACTGCAAGGCACTGAGCTGATGACTCAGAGCTCTGACCTGTGAATCAGGGCTGAATGAATGCCTCCAAAAGGTTGGAGGAGGGAATACTACTACATTTGCCAGGTTTCTAATGAGAAATATGACCCCTGCCCAGTCCACTTGCAGTCACTAAGGATCACATTTCATTTTGAGATGCATTTTCTCGCATCCTACCCAAATTGCAACTTGAGTAGTTACATTCTGCTCACTAAAATATCCCTGTGGTTTAATTGAAGAAGTTATGTTTCCCTTCTCCTCCTTAAAGATTTGTTGTATTATGTTGTGGTACTATCATGATCTGTGCTGTCTAATCTACAGAGCACACACACACACAACCTCCAGGTGAAAGCCTCTGAAGCCTTTGACAGTAGCAAATAGAATGAGGGGAAAGGGCCATTTGGGGAAGGTGGTTCAGCATTGCATCCCCATTCGAGTCTCTTGCCAGCCTTGTGAAGTGTGTGACAACGCTGTCACACTGCAGGGGCAGCATTGTGCATTTACTTTGCATCTGTGTAAGTCACTGCACAAGGCAAAGTGTCAGGTGCCTGCTCCTTGGTGTCAGGTCTGTGACAATGGGCACGTTGGACTCGGTGCTGTGATGGCCCAGCCTGGAAACAAGCCATGACATTAAAACACAGTGTGGATGTTCAGGCACAGTGTGTGGATGAGATTTAGGTACTTTATGGGAAAAGGGTTTGTGTTGGATGGCATTCGGTGATTGAGGGGATGGAAAGAGATTGCAGTTTAATTAAAATTCTAATCCCAAGTTTGACAATTTTTCTTGCCAGGTCAGCAGCCTGCACGTTCTATTTCTGATTCTGTGAATTAAACGGGCTGACACTCGTCAGCTTCTTCGGAAATGCCCGTAAATCCAGCCAAAACTTAGCAAGCATCAGTACGTTCCCGAGCAGCCTGGAGCAGGGCTGCGGTTTGCCCTGGGTGTCCAGCACGAAGGGAGCCCCGCGCGCAGCAGGGCGTGGTGCCCGCGAGCCGCAGCCTCACGGCCGTGTCCCCGTGTGTGTCGCAGGTAGTTGAGCGGAGCTGCCCGCGAGGCAGCGCTCACCTGTCCCCAGCCATGAGGCTCCCGCTGCTCTGTGCCTTGGTGACGCTGCTGAGCCTGTCCCGCTGCCGGGCCGTCAGCTTCCCCGAAGACGAGGACCCCATCAACGTTGTGGACTACCACTGTAAGTGATCTGCAACTGGGGCTAAACACCAGGGAAAAAGTTCTAATGTTGGGGTTTTTTTTTCCTTGCCCCCCTATGGGAAATGTAAAAAAAAAAAATCTGATTCCTTTCAAATTGAAATGTGTTTGCTGGCTTTGTATCTTTAATAGAACACTTAATCATTTTCTTAAAAAAGCAATCAGAAATACAGCAATAACTTCAGGAAAAAGAACATTTGCTGACATTAGCCATCTTTTCCTCATTTATATTCAAGACATAACTCAAGGAATTTAGTTTAAACCCTTCTACACCTAGTATATACAGCTAATCAATGCCATATATTGATTCTTTAGCTCTATAATCCTGAGTGATGGTGTAGCCCATTTTTACTTGCAGATTCAAGGCAATATCCAGTATTTAGAGGACGCCCTTCAGGCAATGAATCTCAGCACAGACTGGACTTCCAACTAATGTTGAAAATTCGAGACACACTTTATATCACTGGCAGGTAATTTTCCTTCACTCAGTTCATTAGATTAAAATTCTTTTCTCTTCTAGTTCTGCATTTATGTGTAAAATTCATTTAGAAAAACGCGCAGAATATGATAAAAATTAGAATTAGGAAAGGACTTCCCAGAGAAATATACCATATCTATGGCCAGTGCATGAAAATTGGATTTGAAGGCTGCAGTTACTGTAGTTAAGCTAAAACCAGTGATCAAATGCTCTTTTCCCTCTTTTATATTACTGCCCTGCCTGATAAAAACCTCTCTTGATCATTTTAAACTTGGACTGACACGTCAGGGCTGTAAGAAGTGAGGATAACACACTTGCATATTTACAGCCCAGGTTAGTCCTCAGCAGAATGGGCAGACAGGGATGGACAGCTGGACACTGCAGGTGCTATCTCAGGACCACACCAATAAAAATCAAAGCCACCCCACGTTACCCATGAACAACCTTCTCCCATTTGCATTGAACACAGAAAATCCATAAGCATTTCTTAGAAGCTGCTGGTCTAGCATAACATTCAGCAATCAGATTTAGCTTATCAAATAAAGAGCCACAGAAATAATGCTGCTGTCTTTTTACTTTGCAAACAGGGACCAGGTTTACACTGTAAATTTAAATGAAGTTCCAAAATCAGAAGTTACCCCAAGCAAGGTGAGTAGACGCATGATGGAAAGGGAGAGGTGTTTTCTTTGGTTTTAATGTTTTTTTAAGAATTTGCTGTGGCAAGGAAATCAAATGTTCCTTTCTGGTCTGCTTTAACAGAAATTAACATGGAGATCAAAGCAGCAGGACAGAGAGAACTGTGCTATGAAAGGCAAACATAAAGTAAGTTTAGCACATGATAGAAAAATGACACTGGTATTTATTATATACATGGAGTTTGTGATTAATACATCTTACTCTCTTTTCAGGATGAATGCCATAACTTCATTAAAGTCTTTGTTCCAAGAAATGATGAGATGGTGTTTGTCTGTGGAACAAATGCATTTAACCCTATGTGCAGATACTATCGGGTAAGAGAACTGAAGATGTCATTAATCTGTTATTGGTTTTGCTTGCACGGGTTATGCCATAGCAAATACATCCAGTGAGACTGGAGAGTGCTTCAAGGTGAAATAAAAACAGACAGAAGCCAATGTGCTGAATTAAGTTTTGTGGAAAGACAATGTTATGCTTTTGTGCCAGTGCACAAAATAGAAATGACACTATCACCCATTTATTTTTCTTCTCTAGTTGAATACATTAGAGTATGATGGGGAGGAAATTAGTGGTTTGGCAAGATGCCCATTTGATGCCAGACAAACCAATGTCGCCCTCTTTGCTGGTAAGAACTTTTACTTGTAATGAGTCTAAATGATTAATGACACCAAAGGAGACAGAGAGCTTTTAAAGCAAACACAGGAAAGCTAAAGGTGTCATGGTGCTCCTGCTCTTAAATTTTTTAAAGGGCCTCCAAAGGATTAGAAGCTGCCCTGTTAATAAATAGGTTACAGCAATCTGGGGAAGTGTGACAGTAAAGAAATGGGGAAAAATATAGGCTAGTCACAATTCTCTAGATTATGAAAGACCTCTTAATACTGTGTTTTCAACTTCCGTTGTAGATGGAAAATTGTATTCAGCAACAGTAGCAGATTTCCTGGCAAGTGATGCTGTTATTTATCGCAGCATGGGGGATGGATCTGCCTTAAGAACAATAAAGTATGATTCCAAATGGATAAAAGGTAATTTTTATCCCCATTAAGGGGAGTATTTTCCCATACACATGGCAAATGTAATTTCAGTGGCACAGAAGGTCAGGTAATTCACAGCCAGCCTGGTTTACACATATGCTACAATGTCAGCATGTATGAGGCTTTCAGAATATTAAAAAGCTGCATAATGCAAAAAGGAAAACCAGACAAAATTTTTGTTACATGCTTCAATAAGTGAATTTACAGTAACAAAATACCTTAGCTGAAATACAATTTCTGTGAGGCCTTTTTACAGTCCATTAGCCAATACTAAGGATTTCAAGTTCATTTAAACTCCAGTGCACCTGTATTTGGACATCCTAAAGTATCTGGAAGACTGGAGCTCACATTAGTTGGTGTGGACCTGGGGAGGACCCACCAAGTCTCACAGTGTAGTCACTGTGGTGTGCCTGTTGAGCAGTTCTTTGAAGTAACTTCTCCTTGCTCTTTTTTACAGAGCCACACTTCCTCCACGCCATAGAATATGGGAACTACGTTTATTTCTTCTTCCGAGAAATTGCTGTAGAGCACAACACTTTAGGCAAGGTCAGTATCATCACCATGAGCGCTGAGTCATAGCAGAAAGAGCTCATCCCAGAACTGCATCAGGAACTAGCACAGTTCATAGTATGGAGGACAAACTAGGACAAAGCTTGCACAGTTTTCCCATCGTTATAATTTACAGGGAGGGGAGAAAGAGAGAAGTAGAGCAGTGCATTCTTCAACCAAAAAGCTGTTTCTGTTCTCCCGGCCTTGCTCTTAGTGAGCTCGCTACAGGTGTCTTTCTGTGTGCTGCTGTTGCCTTAACTCTTGTGGCAAGTAATGGAAAAGCTGAGGGTGTTTTCATGCTTATTAAAGAAACAAAAGAAAACAACACAAAAGGAGAGTTTCAAAGAAGTTTCTCTAATGTCCCTGGTTATTGAATAATTCAGTCATGCCAGTACAGAGTATAATACTCATGCCTCACCACAGAAGGATATTCTACAATAAATTATTAAATCCCTTACACATGGTTAATTAAAGTCTTTAAATCTCACTAACAATATGATTTTGAAGGCAAAAAAGGTGGGGGCAAACTGGAGATGCATTTGCTTGGTGATACGTTAAGACGCCTGTGCACTACGAGCTGAACACCATTTGCTTTCATCTTTGTGCAGATAAATGGCAGCTTCCTGTTAACAACATTATCTTGGTGTTTTATTAAGAGCTCAGAAACAAGCACTGTTTCCCTTGCATCTCTCAAGCCTCTCTCCCTTTTTCGTCCTTTTTGCCTTTCACAGGCTGTGTATTCCCGTGTGGCGCGCATCTGCAAAAATGACATGGGGGGCTCCCAAAGGGTCCTGGAGAAGCACTGGACATCCTTTCTGAAAGCTCGGCTCAACTGCTCCGTTCCTGGGGATTCATTCTTCTACTTTGATGTTCTGCAGTCTATCACAGACATAATAGAAATCAATGGAGTGCCCACCGTTGTTGGTGTATTCACCACACAGCTCAACAGGTGAGAGATGAGCAACCTTTCATCAAGGGCAGATCTCTGGTTCTCTCTTACACTGAGATTGGTGCCATTGTAACCTGAGTTCTTGAAACTATTTTTCGAATTTTATAGCATCCCTGGTTCAGCAGTGTGTGCTTTCAGCATGGATGATATTGAGAAAGTCTTCAAAGGGAGATTTAAGGAACAAAAGACTCCTGACTCTGTTTGGACAGCTGTACCTGAAGACAAAGTACCAAAGCCAAGGTAAAAGGTTCTTACTCATGATGTCATAACATTGTCCCTGTTAAGAGCTACCTTAAATCAGCTGCACTCTTGAGTGCCTTGTTGGGTAAAACCCAAAGCAGAGCTTGACACTTCAGCCATAAGGATGCTCATTAACTGGCTGCCTTCTCTCATTAACTAAAATATCAAGAGGAAAACAATGTTGTTCTCATTTCAGACCTGGCTGCTGTGCAAAACATGGCCTAGCAGAGGCTTACAAAACCTCCATTGATTTCCCAGACGAAACGCTCTCCTTCATCAAATCTCATCCTTTGATGGACTCAGCTGTTCCCTCAATCACTGAGGAGCCCTGGTTTACCAAAACACGTGTCAGGTATGACAGTTCAGAAGTAACATCTGTGAAAAGGAAAACAAGAAAACTTTCTGTTAACGATGTGCCTTTTGGTCTTGCTAGATACAGATTGACAGCAATTGCTGTAGACCACGGTGCTGGACCCTACCAGAACTACACAGTCATATTTGTTGGCTCCGAAGCAGGAGTAGTACTTAAAATCTTGGCAAAGACCAGGCCTTTTTCTTTGAATGACAGCATATTACTGGAAGAGATTGAAGCATATAATCATGCAAAGTAAGTATTACCAGAACATCTAAGCCCTTCCTCTAGTCCTTGGTACCTAGCTAAAGAAGATTATGGTAAACCTGCTCATTATCACCAACATCACCACTTGTTTGTCATTTCATCGTGTTCCTCATGTTGAATAACCTGAAAGTATTTGGTCACTTGCCATTTTGCATGGGTTGAATGAACAACCTAATTCCACTCCAGTGACGTCAGTGACACAGTCTAATTCTCCTGCAAATACTTCTGAAACGTCAGAAGCATTTGCTGATGTTAAAAAGAAATGATCTGTGATTATTTTGAGGCTTTCTCAAGTGGCTTATAGTGTATAACCTATATCTGATCATTTTAAACTTGTTTATTTTTTGGCACAAAGAATTCGGGAGTGGAAGCGTTCCAATTAGTCTCTATAGCCATCCAATACAGGACTCCTCTTCTGCTCTCACGATATTTATGCTGACTGAGAGAACAAAGAAAATGGATTTGAATTTTTTTTTCCTACTTAGTTCAGTGAACTTCTCACCTAGCTGTTAGCAGGAGCCAGAAACCAGCCTTTGATAACTCAGAGGTTTGTTTAGCAATGTCTCAGCAAAGAGTAGTAGGTTACATTTATGTATGTGAAAAGTTTCTGTTCAGTAGTTACACAGACAAGAAATAAAATGTACAAAGTACTACAGTCACTAAAGCAGTGGCCTGCCCTTGTTCTTGCTGACCAGGTGTAATGCAGAGAGCGAGGAGGACAGAAGAGTCATTTCCCTCCAGCTGGACAGAGACCACCATGCTCTGTTCGTGGCGTTCTCCAGCTGCGTCGTGAGAATTCCCCTGAGTCGGTGTGAGCGTCACGGGTCATGTAAAAAGTACGGCTCCGTTCCTGAACTCTCCCCTTAAAGCAAGGGCACCAACATTTCTGGGGAAGGAAGTAAAAAATGCATGATTTTTTGGGGTTTTTCTTTTGCAAGGGCATGTATTGCTTCACGGGACCCATACTGTGGCTGGTTAGACCATGAGACATGTGGAAGAGTGACTCCAGGCATGCTGTAAGTACTCCCTTTCAAGTTAGCCCAGCATCTCTAAGTATGCTTTACAGACCCCACGAGTTCATGTCCTGTGCCTACTCCCTTGCACACAGTTACTAAATCACTGTTTTGTTAAGGATGTTTTTTTCAGTGCACTGTAAGAGAACAGAATGTTAAAGTCTGGCCTAATTCTACAACCTCTGGATGGAGACTTGCCTTCAGTGGGAGTTTTACATGTGTAGGAGGACAGGCAGACCTGTAGGAAGAGCAGTTGGAAGCAGGAAGGCAAGCAATTGCAGCATGCAAACCTGAGCAGCTCTGAGAGGGCAGTAACAGTACCTCTCCCAGGCATGCTCATGGTCAGGGCACAGGGAATTGCAAATATGAAAGCACAGGATTCACAGTGGGAAGAGCAAGGTTGTGCCTCCGCACTGGAGCTGGGGTGCAATATATGCATACCAAAGGCATTTTGCACAAATCGAGTCTGTAATATATGGTGCACTAGCAGCTGTATCTTTAAAAGAGGCCTTTGTAGCAGGCCAGTGCAAACTTTAACTGGTATAATTGGATGGTTGTATCTAAACCCAAGAGCATGCCCAATGGAGATGATGTAGTTGCTAAAAAAAAGGGATTGGTTTTTTTCTATTTCCTGGCATAAGCACACACAGAGAGTTTTAAAGCTTGACTAGCCTGTACATTTTGTTCAGTCCTTTGGGCCATACACTAGTTGTTGTATATGTTTCCATTTGCTGCTTCCAGGAGAAATAAAAAATCTCAATTTTTATCCTTACTAATACTGTTAATTGCAGGTTCTCTTTGTTTGTTTCATACAACCACAGCACTGGAGGATACGTCCAAGATGTCGAATACGGCAACACGGCGCAGCTTGGGGACTGCCATGGTAAGGCACAGTCACTGCTGCTCCTCTGGAATGTCTCACCATAGTCTGTGGCCACACCTCACTGTGGATGTTAAATTTCTGATGAGCTTTTCAGTAACATGATGAACACATCACCTGGTGTTACTGTGAATGTTCACAAAGCTGAGCTTTTTAGTCCTGGGTGGCAGAGTTTTTGTCTTTCCTTCACCAGTTTACAGCTATTTGGGGTCTACAGCAAAGTATTGAAGAATTTATTTTTTGTAACCAGTGATATTTTAGTTTTTATTTTCCATTACTCAGGTTTGAGAGCTTTTGCTTTCTTTTTGTTACTTTTTACTGATTACTTGTTCCTTTAATTCTTTTAGAAATTTTGCCTACTACAGCTACACCAGATTACAAAATATTTGGCGACCCAACATCTGGTTAGTTTTTTTTAATTTTTTTGAATTAATGACCTTTACTTTCCTTCAGTTCAGCATTTTCAGCCCTTTTTTCCTTCCTTTTGCACAGTTGGCAATCCTCCATTTTTGTGCTTTTACTCATGTTCCCACCGATGGTAAAGATAGTCAGACTCTTCTCACTCAGCACTTCACCCTGTGTAGCCGCATGTTAACAGCTCATTATTTATTGAGACATCTTTTATTAAAGAGCCTGATTAACATAGATGACATCTTCACTGCACGAAGTCCACTAAGCTTTACTCTTGAACCCCAGCCATGCGTTTGTGAATGCCCCTCTTGGTCATCTCTAGTAGATGAATGGCAGAACTTCATCATCTTCCTCCTTACCTCTCCTTTTCTCTTTTCCTTCTTTCCCAGCAAGCTTTTTGCACAAATACACATTTTCTAGAATGTGTATTTCTTTATTTTTGAAATGCTTTGAGTAGTTTATGCTAATGGAAAAAAATTTAACATCACAAACTGTGTAGCTGAATGAGAAATTGTGTAGAAAAAAGTGGCATAGAAAAAATGTGCGTTGTTGTCAGATGGACTTTTGCATCCTTTTCTCCTCCAGTGACTTTTCTAATAATGTCCTCACCACCAGCCCCTGGTGTTCAGGGACACCCAGTGCTCCTCTGTTGAATTCAAGAGCAGAACCTGTGTTGACTTCAACAGGAGCAAGACTCAAACCCTTATTTTCCAGTCTTTGCTTTTGGAACTTGGGCCTTTGCTTTCAAACCAAGGGCACATTTCTGACTGACAAATAGGACAATAATATATTTGTATGTTAAATTTATAAGAGTGCAAAAACATTATTTATGGTTTGGTTTCTGACATTTTCACTTCTGTGACTTGACAAGAAGTAATGTTTGAGACAAATATTTTCCAGATCTATTTACCCATAGTGCAAGTTAGAGACTCACCTAAAGAAACAAAACAAAACTGTCACATAGAAATGCTGCCTGGCTTCATGAGTGTTTATCAACTGAATTTTCAAAATTATATTTTGTGATACAGATACAATTGAACCTTATTTTCAAGTCCTGAATGAGTGTGCTTTTGAAGTACATTTCTCAAGTCTGATCTTGAGCCATAGCCCTCCATGCCCAAACCTACTGGGATAGTGAACACAAAATACTCAAGGGTGCAAATAAGACTGAATTGTGAGCCCAATTTGATGAGTTTCCTCCTCTGTGCATTTTCACGTAGGCTGTGGTAGGTCTGTTCAGCAAATGTACTACAGAGAAGCCAGAGTCTCTGCAGGATTGTTCCTTAGGAACCATTACAAAATAGGGGTTAAAAACATTCCTTTTATCCCCACCTGCAGAAATGGCTCATTCAGCACTTCCCGGTATACCATAATAGCAGTAATGGAGCTGATCTGGTTTCTCAGGCATAACCTGTCATGAGTGTATATCGTTCCAAGTGACTTCTTTTTTTTTGAAGATGTTTAAAAGGCAGCCAAGTATGTTGTCTCCAGTGAAGAATATAGCAATTAAGTAGACTAAGTTGTGCTTTTCACCCCCACAGTTGCTTACTTTAACTTTTGCACTGCTTTCACGTTTGACTTCTCTGGCTTTTTGGCTAGCAGCTGTTGATGTGTAAATGTACTTTTTTTCATACTTACAGTTTTGAAGTAATTGATTTTAATCAGCCATCTGTACTTCTGCAGAGTGTAAGGGGGGGGGGTCACATTTTGCTCTGACATGTAACTCCCATAAAATACTGTGTCCAGCTGTAGCTTAGATGTGCCATGAAACACATTAATAAAAATCTGTTTGCCACCACAGACATGGAGTTCTCCTCAGCTTCCATTACCACAATGGCAAGTATCCCAGTTATATCACCTAAAGTGATTGGTTCCTGGAAACCTAAAGTGACTGGCTCTCGGAAATTTGTAGTTCAAGATGACCCAAACACTTCTGATTATTCTGATCCATTATCAGGTGTCCCAAAGGGTAAGGCCTTACCAGGGAATACATTGCAGCTGAATGGAAACCTGATAGTCTCAGCATTGTCTAAGGCTTAAATGTAACAGCCATGATTGTTGGGCTCTATTTTACACCCACTTCCTGTGAATATGCAGACAGTGCAATCATGTTTTTCATACCTACTTATCCCGTGGATAAAGTGCTGCTTAGAGCTTATAATGGTAAACACACATAATAAACTCAGCCTTTTAATATTGGACTATTCCAAAACTCCCATTGAAATCAATGGCAGTTCTGGATACATTAAAAAAATTACCTTCACGACCTATCTACACCTCTAGTCATTGTTTTCAATCCAGTCTAGTTTGGCTTAGACTGTTAGTCCTCATGAATGTTTTGGTTTTTTTTCATTTGGGTTGGGGGTGGTGGCAAAACAAAACACAAAGCAGAGCTCCATGTGTTAAATGGGGCATATCCCAACCTCTGCTTGCCTGGAATGTGTTCTTAAAGAGCAAGGATCAGAGTAAGAAAGTGCTGAATTTTTATCCTCTGGATATGAGCATCACTTTAGAGATGATCAGTACATACTGAGACATGCAGAGGTTTTAAGCTGAACACAACAAGAAAGCTATTCTGCCTGCAGTTCACCTTTCTGTAGCCATTCTTGCAGCTAAGTGAACCTTTGATTAGGCTCTTATGGCAACTGAGACTTGAATTCAATAGGACTATTGCAGTCAACCACAGAATCGAGAAGCTTCCAATCCCATAACCAAAATTTAACACAAGTCTCTCTCAGTGCATAGCACAGCAAGGTGACAGACATGTTTGCACAATTCTGTATTTACTGAAAAATCTCACCAGCCAAAAACCATTTCTGTTTTATTACCATTCACCAAAGCATATCAGGTTTCCTATCAGCCATTATGGCCGTGCATTTGTCATTTTAATTTGTTGCAGTTATTTTCCGTTTTGCTTTAAGTTTTTATTATCATTTGCTCTTGGTTCTGAATCACATTTTGTGTCATAGCTATTAGTGAACTTTACTCATATTTTCCTTCTGCTTCTGCACAGTGCCATTAAAACCTGTAACCCTGAACATTAACAATATTCAAAGGCCTTGCCTCTAACAAAAAGTGGCTCTGTTCCTTCCCTCTTGCTCTTTCATTTTAACATCTCTTGGGATAGCAACAGAATTACTTTCATTAAAAACTAACATTGTCTTAGCTGCAAGATGTCTGTGGTTGCTTTAAAAAAATCTAAAAAAATCAAAGGGAGCTTGTTAATACCCAAATAAAAAATTAATCAAATGTTCAATTTCTTGGTCTAAGCTAAAAGTTTCTAAATTTTAACATTCTCTAATAACTTAACCCAAGTTGGTTTTACAATGTTATGCAAGTATTTATGTTCATTATTGGTAAAAATAAAATAAAAGTCAGTGCTCTAACAGAATCACATTATCTTCAAACTTGGACATGTATAATGAGTGCAGGTGTGCCACTCCAGGACTAGCAGTCTGGGAGTGGAGTAGTTTACAAGTTTTCTACTGTATTCCATCAGCGTGGCTGTAACAATGCAGTGTATATGTTATACATTTTTACACAACATTTGCATAATCCTGTCTCTCCTCTGATACTGATTTATGAGTTGGGCAGGAAAGTTAGAGAGAAATCCATCCATGAGTTATTAATTGCTGTCTGGCCCAGTAGGACCTTCTAACCTCAATTTTCCAGCAGAAATCATTAATGTTAATAACATAAGGCCCCTATTTGTGAGCCTTAAAGGAAGTTTGGGAACAGGCTAAACAATACATAATACAAGGAGAGAAGCTGCGACAAGCATTCCTCATTATCAAAGAAAATGGACAGTCTTCATTTAGCCCTGTCAGTACATACACAGTCATTTTATGATTTTTATAAAATTATTTGCATTCACCAGTGGAGTAGATTGCAGGATCCTACTGAGGCACACCAACACCACAGCCAGAGCACTTACAAACACTTAATAGACACTTCCCTGAGGAAGGCTGCCTTCTGAAATGTGTCAGCATGAAATACCTGGAGATTTACGATATCCTGCCTGTCTTTTGCAGGTGTGAGGTGGGAAGTGCAATCAGGAGAGTCCAACCAAATGGTACATATGAATGTCCTAATCACTTGTGTCTTTGCCGCTTTTGTCCTGGGAGCCTTTATTGCGGGAGTGGCCGTTTACTGTTACCGGGATCTGTTTGTACGGAAATCCAGGAAAATACACAAAGATGCAGAATCGGCTCAGTCCTGCACTGACTCCAGCGGGAGCTTTGCCAAGCTGAACGGGCTGTTTGACAGTCCTGTCAAGGAGTATCAGCAGAACATTGATTCACCCAAACTGTACACAAACCTGCTGACCAGCAGAAAGGAGTTGCCTCCCAATGGTGATACCAAGTCCATGATGATGGACCACAGGGGACAGCCTCCAGAATTAGCTGCACTTCCAACTCCTGAATCTACACCAGTTCTTCAACAAAAGACTCTGCAGGCTATGAAAAGTCAGTCGGACAAAGCGCATGGTAACCTCAACGCTTCACGAAAGGAAACCCCACTAAAAAGCCCTCAGTTTTTTCCTTCTAGTCCTCCACCCCACTCTCCTCTAAGTCATGGACATATTCCCAGTGCTATTGTTCTTCCCAATGCTACCCATGACTACAACACATCTTTCTCAAATTCTAATGCGCACAAGGCAGACAAAAAGATGCAACATATTGATCATCCACTTACAAAATCATCCAGCAAAAGAGACCACAGGAGATCTGTTGATTCCAGGAATACCCTGAATGATTTTCTGAAACACTTAAATGAAACAACTAATAATCCCAAAGCAATTATGGGAGATATTCAAGTGGCCCACCAGACTTTAATGCTGGATCCAATGGGCAATATGTCCGAGATCCCACCTAAGGTTCCCAACAGGGAGGCGTCTTTATACTCTCCTCCATCGACTCTTCCGAGAAACAGTCCCACAAAACGAGTGGACGTTCCCACCACTCCTGCAGTACCAATGACCTCTTTGGAAAGGCAGAGGGGTTATCACAAAAATTCTTCACAGAGGCACTCAATATCTGCCCTTCCTAAAAACTTAAACTCACCAAATGGTGTTTTGTTATCCAGACAGCCAAGTATTAATCGTGGGGGGTACATGGCTCCCACGGCAGGCACAAAGATGGACTACATGCAAGGGACGCCTGTCAGCGTTCACCTCCAGCCTTCCTTGTCCAGGCAAAGCAGCTACACGAGCAACGGCACCCTGCCTCGTACAGGAATAAAGAGGACACCCTCCCTAAAACCCGACGTGCCACCAAAACCCTCATTCGTCCCTCAGACGACGTCAGTCAGACCACTGAACAAATACAGCTACTAGGACATGTCTGTGCTAGAATGAGTGTGGCATTGACCTGTATAGGTTGTGAGATGATATTGTGGTAGACACATAAGGCAGAGACTTGCTTGTTATTAAGGAGAACAAAGTGGCCAAAGAAACTGTCTTTACTTGAGCAACATCTGTGTCTTGCCACATGTAGCTGTAGCAAGACTTCGTGTACTTGCTACGAGCAAACACAAAAAAAAACAAAGGAAAGTGCTGGTCATTACATTTCTTTTGTTTGGAGCTAAGGAGACATGTAGCACAATGGGGTGGGGGCTACATTACTGTTCTAAATAGCTAAACAGTTGTTGGGAAAAAATCAGTAAGCAAATACTTGAAAAATGGGTTCCATTTTCGACTGCCATTAAGTGTGGTCATTCCCATTAAATGTGAACATTTTACTATGTATGCATTCACCTTGCCTCTTGCACAAATGTCAGAAAATGGTAATGTCTCAATGAATAGCTGGGTTAATAATCAATTTGCTGGAATTAAGTCTCTGGCCCAACTGTAGCATTATTATTTTTTCTCTCCATGTGTGTGGCATTTTGTTTTTGCCACAGATAAAGCTGTGCGTGTGCGTGGATGTGTGTGTGTACTGTACACACTAGGATGTACTTAGATTCCCATTGCATCTTTTATGCTATGGAATTGTTTACATTGAGCATGACTGAACAAACAGATGACTCTGCCTTCTGCAGCCCGCTGGGTTCAGCTTGGAGCCAGCTAAGGATGAACTGCGCATCTCTGACAGCCTTCTGAGGGGAACGCCTGGATGAAACAGCCACCCGGTCAACGAGTGCAGATATGTTTAATTCTTCATAACTCTGTTATGCTGCTATTGATTCAGAGCTGTGCATTTCAAATCTAGTGTTTTGGGCTGGAACGGGGGAGTTTTACTGTGTTTCCACAGTGCCTCCATCCAATACCTGGCCACTGTGAACTTGAGCCCCTGTACTTCTCGCTGAGGGCAGCTAATAGTCAGTTCACCTGGCAAACGCCTGTGTAACTGGAGAAGGTCACGTTTTTGTTGCATTTAATAACACCCTACACACTGATAGACTCTTGTCAATAAAAAAGGAGAAACATTAATTGGCCTGGCAGAAGCAGTCTGTGAAAACTCAACAGTAGTGCAATCAATTTGTTTTTGTTGTGTAAAGTAAGGTTTGTTTTTTTCCAAAGTCATGCAGGTAATGACAATATTCTGTAAATACTATGTGTGAGTTTACCTGAATCTGTGCATTTTGTGCCTTATTCATGCAAATGATAAAAGTACTAAAAAAAAAAATTAAATCTGTCAAGTGTTCTCACTATAGCACATATCTCCCGAGTGCCGGTTGTAAAACCTCTCAACAGCACCCAAAAAAAAAGAGATAAAACGCAAGAATAATTAATGGTAACTAAAGGCAGCCTACAATCCAAGAAGACAGCAGCATTAAATCACCTTACCATGATAAACATTCCACTCCAGCTCTCTGAAGGATCAAACAGTTATAATGTGAAATCAAATGAGGTTTCTAGGGTAATGGAACACCTGCTAAAGTTGTGTAAGCTATTTAGTAGGGTTTACAGTATCCACTTGCAGCTGATGTTCAACACAGATGGCTATTTTAGCTTGCAAACTACACACTACCACATTGTTTATTGAACATAACTATAGAAATAACCATGGCAGAGGAATATTCATGAATTAGTGGGACAAATAACTGCAATGGGTTTCAGAGACGGTGGAGATTTATATTATGTGTTCAAAGGGGAGAAAAGGTTAGTCACTAAAAACTGGATCTCTGTTAAAGAACAAAGAATAAAGGATAGAAGTAGTCATTTTTTTCTTGTAAGGCTGTAAGGGACATTTATTTCCTGAGACCTCTGGATCCAAAAATCAATGATCTTTCTTCCTAAACACTTTTGTCTTGCAACTAAAACACTACAGATTAATAACTATTAAAATGTACTCAGTTGTCAGAAGACACAAACTGATCCGAATTCACTTTACAAATATTAATACAGACTTGTGTGACCCGGAAGATAAATGTATGTGAACCCTGATAACCTCCTGTAACATTGTGCTGCCTTGTAGATGGTAATGTGAGTTCTCTCAGTATTTATGTTGAAATTTCTAACATTCAACCTAGTCCTTATTCTGTTAATTTAATAATAAAAGATGCTTTATCCATTTGTGCAAAGGTAAACGCAGATTGTATCTTTTTTAATGGTACGGCATAAAAAAAGTAACCCTTAAATGAAGCTGCTCTATTACTATAGAGTACTTTAACATGTATAGATATCTTGTAAACTTGTATTGTGGATGTGTAAATAATACGTTCTTTGGGTTTTTAACACCGCATGTAAAGTCAAAATAAAATATTCCCATGTACCGAGTGTGTAATTTCATTATTAGTGCAGATGTGCTGTGGGGTTACCGTAGGGGAAGGTCTCTGCTGGCCTTCAGCTGCTCTGTGAGGAGGGCGTGGGGTCCTGGGTGCTCCTGAACCGGGCTGAGCTGCGGGTCCAGAACCGGGCTGAGCTGCGGGTCCGGGGCAGAACCAGGCTGAGCTGCGGGTCCAGAACCGGGCTGAGCTGCGGGTCCAGAACCGGGCTGAGCTGCGGGTCCCTGGGGCAGATCCACTCTGAGCTGCGGGTCCCCGGGGCAGATCCACTCTGAGCCGCGGGTCCCCGGGGCAGAGGCGGGTCTGTCGGTGGCTTTAGCCCTCCTGAGGTAAATACAGAAGGTCAGAGTAAAGCAGCGCGGTGGCAGAGCTCGGTACAGGGGCAGGGCTGCCCGCACGACGCCAACGCCGTGCACTGAAGCTCATCCCTGGAGCTCAATCCAGGATTCCGCCGGGCTCCGCTTCCTGCAAACCTCGTTATTATGGTTAAAAAATACCAATTTTGTGCAAATACAGTACAGTTTTGAAAGAAGGTAGTATGTTTCTTCTACAATGTAGATTACAAAAGATAGAGCTAATTTCTGGCCAAATTAATTGCTGACTCACATCAGTCTGACATTTCTAAATACTTATTAATGCTTAATAATTGAAACTCACATTTCAGGCAGACAGTTAAAGCCCAGCAGAAAAATACATGCTGTATATTTAGTGTGTGCCAACATCCCACACAATTTTGAAATAATAAGGTAATTTAGTATCAGAAAACAAATATAACATTATTTTAATTAAAAGTTGATTTTTATAAGTTTATGCTGTCAAGGCATTAATCATTTAAAATTACTGTGCATGTTATAACACCTAGTTGTATCTTAGGAAAAAAAAATTCTGAAGGAAAAAGAAATACGGTGCTTAAAAAGTTCCAAACCTATAATGGCTCAATATATATTTTCCTAGTGCCAAAGAAAATTCCTATTTTTTTATTGGTATGGGGTTGTCTTCATCAGATTTCTTTGTATATGAAATGAAGCATCAAACACATACAGCTCTCATAATGTGCTGCTTTCCCACTCTTAAATTAACTGTGCCTTTGACACCAAAGTGTCAGCCAGAGTGGCTAAGGGCTTTCCCTCTCTGGAGGGGCTGTACCTACCCGAGTCATCTTCAGCCAGGCATTAAAGGTCATCATGAGAAAATTACAAATAGCTGTTTTAGTGATTTGTAAATGTGTATCTGCAGCACAAATCCTGGGATCTTTTTTGCTCAGAAAATGTCTCTATTTTATCTAAAATGTGTCAAGCCTCCATCTTCTGGACTTCCTTGGTTTGGTCTGTATTGAACCAGCCTTCCCTTAAGCAGTGATGTGGTGGCTGGATGGGTGTAGCCAGACCATTATCTCTCTCAACACTCTCTCTGTTGGGCTCCCTGGTGCGTGCAACATCACAGATGTCTGTGCATATAAATATTAACAATTGTTAGAAAAAAAAGTACAAGAAAACTCTCCCTTTACTAACAGGGAGGGCTTGTATCCAATGATGTATCCAAAGCAGCCACCTACAGAAGCCCCATTCTGAAAGGGAGCTACAGCAATAAGGAAAAGGTTAGCAAGAAAACAACACAGTTTTTCTCTTCCAGTGCTTTCCTGGGTCAGCCCGTTGGTTTTAAGCATCCTAAGGTCTCTCTTGAAGAACAATCTGAATCCACAGCTGATAAAGGAGCACATGAAGGATGCTTGGTGCAGGCAGGGTCACCTCAGCAAGGGGAGGTCCCATTGCTGTGGGTTGTGGGGCAGGGCAGCTGTGGGCACAGGAGGGCAGAGGAGAGGCTCCTGCTCAGCTCTGGCTTGCTTTGGGTTTTGTAGAAAAAACCATTTTGAACAGAACACAGATGAAACACCAAAGGGCTGCAGGCCTGTGCTACTGAGATGATTGCAAGAAAACCAATTTGTAAAGCAGTGAGTAGTTATCTCTATGACTGCACTGCCAGAACAAACCTATGGCCTTTTAAATTGGGGTCTTAAAGTAATCAGAGTAGTTAGAAAAATCAGGATGCCTCTGTCTTAGTGCTGTCTTGCTAATGACTCACTCTGTGACCCTGGGAAGATTATGCAGGGTTTATGCAGTAAATGGCTCCTCAGAATGCAGTGGGTTTAGTGCAGTTGGTCTGTTTGTAGCGTTTTCTTCTTAATGCTTCCTTCTCTCTGTGATTCTGAGCACTAGCAAGGACATCTTGCAGGTAAATAAAAGGAAAGAGAAATACCTTCCCATCTGGGAAAGGTTAGTATTTGCAGGAGTAGGGAAGAGTTGGTTGGTATTTCCCCAGGTGCCTATTAATTTCATGGCATGGAAAAATATTTTTTAAAAATTGATCACGACAAAATACCTCATAAAAGCAGCATCTGGACTTCAGCTGGGATGTGCAAGCTTTTCATATAAAAGGCAGTGCCAGGAGACCAACGTATCAAGACTGCATTTGTTGTTCAAATGTCATCATATCACACTATGAAAGAGCAAGAAAGCAAAGGATTTGGGAGGGAAAAAAAAAACACATTAAATATTTAATTAGATTCAGCTTTGCTCAGAGAAGTAGAGATTCTCGCCTTTTTATTCAACCTTACTAAAGTTCAGCTGGTGAGAGGGCCTGACTCTGGTCCAGCCATTGCTGCCTGCTTGCAAACATTTTCATAGGCACATTGCATTGGCCTGACACACATCTGAAATTATAATCTGTCCTGAACTCTTGACTGAGAAACTGTTTCTACTCTGCCTGAAATGAAATGTATTGGAAGCTCTGATTTTATTAGTGCGTTCTGAATTCATCCAATGGCTTGATTTATGGTCTCCTCACTTGCTTTCTCCTACAGTGACTAATAACTTTTCTGAGCTCTTCTCATTAAAATTGTAACTAGATCCCAGCCTGTGTCCTCCAGTGAAGGCTGCTGAGCAGAGCAGAGGTGCCAGAGGGTCCCCATGTTTAGGTAAGGGTTGGGAATTCCTTGGGCTGCAATGGTGGCACTGCACCCTCCCCACCAGGCTGGTTCCTCTGCCCTCATGTCAGCAGGAAGAGCATTGCTCAAGCTCCTGTAAACCGTTAAGGGTAAGGAAGGAGAAGAAAATCTACCACATAGACAAGCTGTCCTGACCATTTTCAGGAATGATCCCCATTTGTCAACCTAAAAGGACAAAAAAACTTGAACAGCCAAAAAATAAATCCTCCAAACCGACCTGCACTCATCTTGCTGTCCTTGTTTTTTGAGAATCAGAAGCTGTTTTCCAGGGCAGTCTCACTGAACTGCACAAAAATGGGCAAAGAATACCAGCTCTCAATGAAGGCCCTTCTGCAGGATCATACCTGGCTGTAATAGCTGTTTTGTAAGTTTTTCCAGTAGCTGACCTTAGCCATTGGCAGAGGCAGTCCATGAGCTCACTGGTTTGCTTCTGCAGCAGCACTGACAGCCGCTAACATACGTCTGTTCCTGCACAGAAATGGGCGGCTTGGTAAGAGGAGAAAGGTGGCAATTGGCTTTCAATTTGGGTCACTTCAAGCACAGGGTTATTTCTCAAATCTTTGATTTACAATACTGGCCTCACATGAGGAAAAAATAATCAAAAGCAGATCAGAGCAGATGAATCATAAAAGCAATGCACAAGCTTTTGCACCTTCCTTTTCTGTGCACTGAATATCCATGTGATTACTCTGATTTCCTCAGGAATACATGTTGGTCAATTAACAGCCTGAGATTCTTTTTTGTTAGGGACTAATGGCAAATGTTGATGATTAGGCGATGCTATATAACTATGAATGGCCATTAGTCACAGGTTATTGTGCCTGACCAACAATTAGGTGAGAGAGAAGCACTTCCAATATTAATGCTGCATGTGAGAATTGATTTCTGTGAAAGCTTGTGCATGCAGCTCTAACATTCAGTCTCTGTCACTGCTGGCACGGGTGAAATACTGACTCCATCGAGGGAGATGGCAGAGCTGCATGGGGCCAGGCCTTCGCCCTCAATCACTCAGACGGCCCCAGAAAGCAAATGCTGAGGAGGTGTGAGCAAGGCCAAAGCAAAATGGGCCACACACCTGCAGGAAAGCCTTTGCTGTAGCAGGATGCAGCCCCCAACATCATCTCTGGCCACAAGTGTTTGACAAGGGGATTAAGGCTTCAGGGTAAGAAAAATGCCTCTGTGGGAATGACCTGCTTCTTCTGGTCGTTAGAGAGTTTTCCAGCAGGTACTGCCATGGGAACTGAACAGGCTTGTTTGGGCCAGCTGACATTTTCTGTGTGGAGTTCTCTGGCCATCCCTGGACCACAGTGTGTGTGGCTGTAAGTCTGCTTTTAAATTCACTAGCAAATCCCATCCTACACTGGACTCAACTGGGACATAAGGTGCCAAATGCTGAGCTCCCAGGCACAAGAGAAAAGCCAGGTGAAGGTATCCAGAGAGCTCATTGAGAAGAGTTGGGGAGGGCGCTCCTGGTGCTAACAGAAGCAGAAATGTCTTGTGTTTGTTTCACTTCTACTGATAAGGCTCAAACCAGGCACACCTAAATACCAAAATCACAAAATCACAGAATGATTGAGGTTGGATTGGACCTCTGTAGATCATCTGTTTCAAGCCCCCTGCTTAAGCAGGGCCACCTGGAGCTACTGAAACATTTGGGAAATCACTGACTTGAGCTAGGACCCTGGACTGAATGTCAGTAAAAATGATTATTCATCCTTAAAACCCGTTCTAGAAGAACTTTCAGATTAGGGGGGTCTTCTTGCAGACAGGTGAAATCTTCCTCCTACTCAGACTGAGGGAAGTTTAGATATCCAACTACTCTTTTTATTGCAGCACTTACTTCTCTTTGACAGGCATAGAGTGCACATCTCAAACAGTCCTTCTGTGTTCAGACCCCAGAGGATATCTACCGATCCTAATGCACAGCGTACCGTTCTCCATGCGAGCCTTTCATCTGAAATGACATCACGATCAAAGGCAAGGTTATACAGAGTGCAACACACTGAGAAAGTCATGTGATATTTCAGAGCTGCTTCATTACTGGGACGAGAGTTCAGAAAGTACTTGAAAATGACATTTTACTATACATGATATGTTCCATATTACAAGCATTCCTTGCTAGATCCTGCTGCTTCAGTTAAACTGCAGAACTTGGTAGAAGACTGGATTTGCTCTTCCACAAGAACAAAACTCGAGGTAGAATTGCTCCCCATACTCTGAGGGAGGGGATATGCCTCAAAAGGCTCTAACTACAAAAGGTATTCTAGACCAAGAGGGACAAAATATCACATAGGACACAAAGAAAGATCAGTTGCCAAAAATATAGTTTTTGTCACATTTCAAATGAAAACCATTTAGAAACCTGTCATCTAAATTTGATGGCAGGAGGGAGGAGAAAATGTTTGCCCTGAAACTGGTTGACAGAATGGACAGCTTTATGATACTGGCTTCTAATAAAATCTTGCACAAATGCCACCCAGCTAACAATGTCAGCAGTTTCTACCTAAATCCAGTACTGGACCTTTTATATTCCTCCTTGTGTTCTCTGAAACATAGTCTAACCTGTTCTGCACAGAACAATAACTAACCTGTCATGAAGCTGCACTTTAGTATTTTAGTAGTCATTTGTTCATTCATTAAGTCCTTCCAATGAAGGCTTCTCTCCTGAACTGCTACTTCATGGATACTCCAGCCCCACTCCCCTCTGCTTCAGATGCAAAGTGAAGTCAGGGTCAGAGGAGCCCAGGTTCAAAACAGCAGATTGCACCTTTGTTATGCCACTCAGTCTCACCTCCAAACTTGTCACAGCATGAATGACAAGGCAGAACCTTCTCCAGGATGTTTCCCTATTAACTCCTTCCTATCAAACACGGGCTCCTCCATCTCATCAGTGTAACTCAGGTACACTTTTTATCTCTGAAAATCTCCTCAAATCTCCATCAAACACCTGTAAGTAGCTTTTCCATAACAAGTTCAGGGAGAGCAGTGGGGCAACAGACCCAAAGCAAACCAGGGGTCTGACAGCAAGTCTGGAAAACCAACAGAAACCAGCAGAGGATACATGTCTAAATGCCACTCGTGCCTTTGAAAATCCCCTCAGCTGTTAGGCCGATTTAACCCCGCTCTCTGCTCAGACGTTAACAAAGACGCCAGCTCTGATGTGTAAAATTCACCCTGTAGACATGGGGAAGAACCATGGCATCACTGGACAACACACCAAATCCCATAATCCCAGCCCTATAGACACCAACCAACTAATGTCTCTATATGACAACAGACTTTCAACCAGTAACCACAGACCTACAAAGACCCTAACATATTTTTTAAGAATTTCTGAACTATCCAGGGTTATAGAATCTGTTTCCATTTTGGGGACTATTTTCCTTGCTGAGTTGTTCTGCTCTTATGGCTGTTGTTTTAAAATAAAGCAATTCTGGAATACTAATAAGTCTATGTGAATTCTTTTCCCCCTAAGATTATTACAAACGTTGACATTAAATGTACTAGCCTGAACTCAGTTTCTGTCTGATTTAATAAATTTATGCCAGCCAACCAGCAATTTTTTTTTTTAATTAACCCTGGAGGTTAAATGGAAGTTTACTAAAATGAGAATATGTTAAACGAATAATTTCTCTTGGCTTCTTTAGGAAGTCTCTCTCTTACCCCAATAATCAGTTCAGCTGCAAAGAGATCAATAAGGTCTTTCAATTCAATGAGGAGAAGGCATACATTAAAAGGTTGATAACAAACCTGATATACTGGAGAAGATATTTCAGCTTTTATGGGTTTTTTTGACACTAAATCTATCTGCTAAAAATTCTTGAGAAAAGGTTACTGCCCATACACTAATATTGCCAAATGGCATAATTTGTTAGCACTGCTTGGGAAGGATTCCTGGCATTTATCCACAAACACAAGTCTTGTCTGTTAAATCCTCATTACGGAGGAAAGCACACTTTGAATCCTACAGCAAAAAATAGCTTCACAAGCCAACCGTTGTTGGTTCTTCCCATCCCATAAATGAGCACAGCAGGTTATCCTTTCCTAGGCTATAAAATCCCAGATAAGAATTCTGCTTTTCCCATGAAGGAGACTCCCACCCAACAGCTCACCAGGTACAGAGTGTCCAACCCAACACCCTGCACATCCCCCTGATGCTTCTGTTCGGAATCTCTCTACACAGGAATTGGGGTTTGCTGGCCCCAGGAGTGGTCACTCAAGACAGTTCAGTGCAGGTCATGCTTGTGAGCAAAGATTAAATTCACTGTGATTTAGTGTCAGTCTCACTGAAGGACATGGAACAGTATAAAACCCTTCAGTTGTATCCTCTTCGGGGCTGTAATTATACTAATAGCTTTAGATCATTAAAAGAAGCCATCTTCATACTTCTATCGATCTCTAGCCAAACGTGCAGGCTCCCAGGGAAAAGGGGAGTTTTTAAGAGAGCTGAACTGGAACAAGGACTCAATGACAGCATCCATGCAGAGCAGCAGAGCTGAGCTCTGCACCTCCCAGAAGAGCAGCCACAGTGTTTACATCCACTGCAGGAGGATGTGTTGGGAGAATTTCATGCTGCAGAATCCTCTCCGTGGATTTAAATCCTCAGAGACACAGAAGTCTTGGTTTATTCCTGTCATACTTCAATATA
Source organism: Notiomystis cincta (assembly GCA_013398075.1). NCBI lineage: Eukaryota > Metazoa > Chordata > Aves > Passeriformes > Notiomystidae > Notiomystis > Notiomystis cincta. The sequence continues at coordinate 65,044 of VZRX01010461.1, forward strand.
ACAGAAATCACCTGGCAGACGCTTCTGGTCATGTTTGGCAGGAATTTACTAACACTGGTTGAGTTCTCATCACAGTCTGAGTTCTCCTCAGTGGCCCCATTTACTTCGTGTTAAGTAAACACAACTAGCACTCAGGAAAGTGCTCAAAGTAAAGCGCTTTATATGAGGTGCCTGACTGAAATAAGCATTTCAATTAGATTCATTAAGTAAGTTATTACTTGTTAATTGAATAGCAACAGACTGCTAAGGATCACTTACTGAGGTCTAATAAGTATGTAAGAGTGAAATCTACTCTTCATGTAATTCCATCAGCAATAAACTAGTATAATTAGCTTCTTACTAACAAACTTAAATTGTGGGGAATGTTGAGGCAGATAATTGGCACTTAGGAAGATACCTATAGCAAGTTAGTGCAGTATCAATTAACATACTTATGAAATGTCAGTTTAAACTCTGAACAAATAATTGATACCAATGGACTTGGGTTACTTAGTTAAAAGCTATTTAAATGCTTAAACTTGCATATTCAGAAAAAAAATTAAAACAAGTCCTCTCACTGATCTTTTAAAAAAATTGTTATAGATGCCTCATTTCCAGGTGCATAACCCATGAATTACCTGCAATAATCATCAGTAAGGACTCTGGGGTGCTGGCTATAAACACTGACATGTGAGTGGTTCAAGGACCTGTTTGCCCAGGCTGCTTTCTGCTTGCCTCTGACCTCTCTCTCCCACCATCTGAAGGTTATTTAGCAATTTATTTTCACAAAATTGTGTTTCCAAAAGAGTGTTAATCATCTGAGAAACAGCTAATCCCTACTCCTTGCATTTGCAGACTGAACCACCACAGGACCTCGCCCTGGTTTGATCAAATTAAGGTTCACACCCCATGACTGTGAAGTCTCATTTTATTACATAGAGAATCTGAGGCACTAAAGCAGTAATTTTTGTCCAAAGATGACATGGGAAGACCTCAGTAGTTCTGGGATCAATTCCTTCCCCAGGAGCTAGCACATAAAATATCTTTCTATGTCATTTGGACCAACCAACCTGAGTGATGGAACAAGGTAAACATAGGAATTGTCAGGTCAGGAGAAGCAGCAACAGAACCAACATTCATGCCTCTAGTCCTAGGATCTTACCAAAGCTCCATCTCCTCCTCCAAATATTCTCTAGATGTTCTGGAAATTCTTTGCCTTCATGTTAGAAATGGAAATCTCTCTGCTCTCTGACTAAATATGCAGTTTGGCTAAAGGCAATTAAGCATTTTGCAATGACACAGTGTGTATGGGGCACTTCTGTTGGTATGCAAATCCTGAGCCCTCAAACCCAACAGAGGCCTTGGGAGGAAGGTGAGAAATTCCCACTTCAGGGAGCAGGGGCAGCTCTTGGTGGCAGAGGAGCTGGATTGGAGCCTCGGTGCAGGAGTTTGCCTGCAGTGAAGGTGGAGGCAGAGGAACAGAGGTGGGAGGATGCCAGGGCAGAAACCAGGCAGGAGAACTGAGGACGGCAGGAAGAGGCCCCAGCTGGGCACACCAGGGTGTGGAACTCTCCAGGGTGTGGAGCAGACAAGGTGCAGGGGAAGGGGAATACAGGGCTGGAGTCTGAGCCTGGGTGAGGAAGACAGCAGGGCCAGGAAGCGGGAAGTTATTGGCAAGGGTAGTAGCACTTGCCATTTACAGGGTATCTGTGCAAACCAGTTTTAGAAACTTCTATTTTAAATCGGGTTCACCCCTCCCCCTTCCCCACATACAGAAACACACACTGATCCATCATCTATTTAAAAAAAATTGTCAGTATATCCCTGTCAGCTAGCAGTGTGGGTTTTTTTTTCAGCTATGCCAGCAAAAGCCCTAATGTAGACACAGATATAATATGAGCAAAACGGGAAAAAAAACTTTCTTTTTGCCAATACAGCTTCTTTTGCTCAGGCAACTGATACAAGGTATATTTTTGCAGGTTCTTTTCCTAGAGTAAGCTTCTGCACTCTGAGTGATTGCACTGTCAGTGCAGCTGTGCAGTAGGTTCAAAAAAGGTGTCCACAAGACCTTAAATTGTGTTGGGGAAAGGACAGCACCCAGCACTGTGAAATCCTGTCAGTGCCTGGAGCTCATAGGTATGGATGCAATTAAAATACAAAATAGAACAGAATTGCAAGCCCACCATTCCCAAGCTCCAGAGTAATGGCAGCCGAATTTTCCTCACTTCCTGACCTTCCTAAGAGGCAGCTTCAGCCCAGTGCAGCACTGGAGGTAATTAATGTCTTCTTAGGGTAAATTGTATCCTAAAACTTAGAGCCGGTTCAGTGTCCAGAAGCCAAGAAGTATGAGAAGGACTTTTCTGTTCTTTATGAATGGAACAAAACTTAAGCATCTAGGGGGAAAGGCAATCTCAAATTATAAATAATGCAGAAACTCCAACATACCTTTTAAAGCCTCAGTCTCCTTATAATTTAATGTTTGAAATGCTACCCTATTCCTTTGGAAGCTTTTTCTCTCTCCACTGCTGATGATGGTCCATCTTCTTAGACAGTTGAATAATGTCTCTCTTCCTCTTGTAACACCTTTTTTGACTACTGCTCATGCATAGTAATGCTAATAATCTTGCAGCTTTCAGCAACATTTTTCTTCCTTTAAATGAAAGCCTGGTTGTCTGCAGGGCTATTTTGTTCAGTACCTTGTCTCCTGCATGCCCCTTTCACTGCACAGGGTACCTGTGTACATACAAATGTCTATTTACTGCTGCCCATTAGGAACTGTTCATGTTCATTTAGCAGCGTGCTGGAGAATCAGACTAATTGATTACCTATATTGTATAAATTTTAGCAGAGCATAAATGATACAGTCAAGATTAGCTTGCTATTACATTGACTATTTTACGAATCTATATGTAAGCATAATCTCTCCCAAAAGAACTTACACCATCATTAACCAAGGACCCTGTGCATGTGAAATGGACTTGATACCCAGCAAATTATACAGCAGATAATACCATGTGCAGTCAAGTAGAAGGATATATTTTATACTACCTGACAACCACAGAGTTTTACAGTTCTTTCCTCAGAGAAGATGAATTCAGATACTATCACCTCCTAAATGTAATAACGTAAATATAGACAATAGATAAGTATTGAGCTCATTTGTCAAGGGAAACTAGGCAATTCACCTCAGGTCATGAAGCAAGAAAGGACAAGAAAATCAAACAGAATCCAAAATTTAACTGTTAGTCCAGTCCTATAACTGGTAGGGACCACACTAACGCGCTTTGTGCTTCTAAGTTATTTTTAAGCACCTTCTCAGTCATCATTAAATGTTAAAAGGATCTTGTATCTTTTGGAAAGGGTGCAGTTGAAGATCCTGGCTATTTCCAAAGCTTCCTGAAATAGAAATCCTCACGTGTAAAGGGCCAGTATAGAATTACAACTGCATTTTACATAAATAATTCTGGTAGGAAACCTGGACTAAAATCATTCTAATGACTTTGATACAAGTGCACAGTTGGTCTATGAACTTGCAGCCACTGCAAAGAGTAATCACATTAATCTGAACACTATTCCAGTGGCAGCTGACAACGAAATGAACACCAAACTAGTCAGCTCTGGCCTCTCCTGCTTATTTAACCAATGTTCCTGCTGCACTTAATATTATCACTGTAAAATCCAGAGAGAACCCTTCTCCTTAAATACAGTCTGGAAACAAAGTCCTACACTGCATTCTCAGAACCAGACACACACTATTAAAGCAGAAGAAGCAAATTATAAGCAAGAGCTTAGAATAAAGGTGAAAAACACAGGCACCTTCAGAACATTGAACATGATTACAGCAAGTGCCATCATTTGCTTTCCCTTTGAATTGATGTTAACAAGTAAAGCATTTTACTTGTCTTTGTTTACCAAGAGAACATAAATACTGCATAAACTACATCTTCCTGCCAACTAAGCTTTGTCTGCAGGATGGCACCTTGTTCTAGCTATGTTTACACTTTCAAAGAATTTAAAGCTTAGTGGCTGAGCAGGAACAATGTGGAATGCTATATACCTGTGAAATGCATTCTTCATTAAATAAGTACTTGAGAAACCTTAAATGTCTCAGCTGGAGATTGCCCAAAGGTCTGCGCTGCTCATCAGGATCTATCTCCAACAAGTATTTCATGAAACACCTGAACTGGGAGCCTAGATACTAGCTTAAAGAGAGGCTTCCTAAGGGATTGAGAGCCACCTTTCCTAGGAAGAGGATCACAAAAGCACTCAGGTCTTTCTCAGGTTGGCACTACTAGACCATCCAGCAGTGCCCTGCCCTGGCCTTCCACATGTTCTAGCTTCCCTAATTTTTCCCAAAGAAGCCCCCTTCCTCGTGTACTGAGTGGCTGCTCAGAGCTCTGCAGGCTCCCTTCAAGGAGCCAGCTGCCCCATGCCTTGATGCACTAACACCAAAGCTGCTGGGCTCCTGGTGAAGCCTTCCTGTCCTGGTGCAGCATTGCCAGGCAGGGCTAGATAAGCACTTACAGTGCCTATGAGCTTCACAGGGCCCCCCAGCTACTTTGGAATAATTTTATACACAAGAGTTTCAAGATGGCTCTGAATGCCAGCTCAGCCACTGCACTAAGTGGGCTCCTCATGGTTATTCTTGCAGAGCAAACATTGAGTGACATGGGGGAAGGTTTTGTGTGCTGCCTCATGGGGATAGAAAAAAACCCTGACCTTGGCTTCCCACCAGGCAAGCACAGGGGCTTTGGCCAATCCAGCATAAGCTGATCTCAACTCAACTGTCTCAGTCTGCCTGTGGTGGGCTGGTTCTGCCTCCAGATTTGCAATCTGGCTGCAGACCTGTTGTTAGGACCTGTGGATTGAGAGGAAGGAGGAACAGTTTTCACTGGGTTTGTGCGAAGATGGAGCTGGGCTTATGAAAGAAATTATATCAAAATGTGTCTTTCAATCAAGCCAAGGATGAAATGCCTGAGTGTGTTTTCTTTGCTTGAACAACCCAATTCTGATTTCCCATTTCCCATGGAAGAAAAACAAAAGAAATTATATGCCTTAGCATGGCTCTTCTATCTAATACAAACTGGGCCATACTCCATAGATTGCTGGATGAAAAATTAGCATCAAGTACTAGCATGCAGTGTGTAACATCTGGAAAAAAATTATAGAGCCATCTTCATTATTTTTTAGAGGAGAAAACTGTAAGTTGCAGAAGGTATAGGAGGAAATTCTAACAGATTGTACATTGTCGGGCACTCTAGTTCCAGCTGTGGCAAACCTGATAATAAAGCACACTATCACCTCAAAGTTCAGACATCAGCAGAAACAAGGCAGCCCCCATGGAGAGCTTCCATGCAATATGGGCTTTCAAAATGGCAGCTCCCCACAGGTAAGAAGCAGTCTGGATGCTTTGGAGAAAGTCTGAAAATGTTTAAAGGATCAAGGTATAGCCTTGAGTAAGATACTCCTTTTTTGTATCTTTGGGGGACGTTTTCCTTGTTTTGTGCATTATATAAAAGAGAGTGAAGACACTTCATTTATAACACCATCCTCGATAAGCATATATTCTTAGGAGAATAAAGTGAGGATGATTAGAAAGCAAAAACAAAGGAGACAGGAGGAATTCTAGGGACAAAATGTTCTTGACTAGCAGCGGAGGAAAAGAAAAACCAAGAGCTGCAAAACAGCAGCCCCTGTTATTTGCAAACACGTACCAAGGAGGCTGAGAATAGATGCAATGACAGCTGCAGCCTAATTGATAGGAGACTCGCCTAACAGGTTGTCAGACTGCTGCGTGGCTTCAGTCCAGGCCACGGTGCTGGAGGCGCAATGTTAGAAATACTGACAAACGTTTACTAAAAATAAATAAAAAAATATTCCAGGGCAAAGGGAAATATGGCTCCAAGTGACTACTTGCAAAATTGCCTTAGATCTCTAGGAAAGAGGAAAGTAAGCGGTAAAACGTGCGAGAGTCCCCCCAGGGCCTGCAGGACAGACACGGGCAGCTTGCCAAGGCACTCCAGGATTGTGCTGCCTGTCAGGAGCACTGGCTCTGGGTGTGCTGAGAGCAGCTCTCCACAGAGGCAACAAAAATAACCACCAGATCAGCAAAGAGCACAATCCAGAGAGTTGACTAGCTGCAAAAGAAAATTATATTAGATGTACAGAGATGGATCTGTTTAATGGTAGGAAGGAATCCACCGGGCAAATCTTTGAGCTCTTTTCTTACTTACCAGGAAAAGGAGGTATGGTTTCCTTGGCCAGTAGGGATGGGAAGAGCTACGAGAGAGCTGAAAGTGGCTTAAGTACAGCCTTGAGTCCATCTTATAAAACACACTCACAGTCAGTCACATTTGGGAGCCTTTGAATGCATTCAGCTACATGCTAGGACAGAAAGCTTGAAAGAATCCTTGGTCCTGAGCTCCCAAGGCAGCAAGGCATCCAAGCAAGCTGTAGAGCAGAGAGGTGAACAAGAGAAAGCCAAAGCAGAAGGAGGGGGGGAAGCGAGAAGCCATATGGATGAAAGCCTGTTAGGACTGTGAAGGCTGCTCTCTTTGAAGGAGATCCAACCTTGGTAAAGCTGAGACTATGTGGGAGGGAAACAATCTTCTGAAGGTAACACCTAACATTTAACAGGCACCTCGGGCAGGAATATTACTGTGCATGTGTGCACAGAGGAACCTTGGGACGTGAGTACACAGTCCCTCTGGATTTACTAGGACTACTAATTAGACAAGTAAAGTGGATGCCTGAAGACAGCATCCCACAACAAGGGGAACAGAACTGAGAAAAACAGCACTGGCTGAGTTCTCCATCTCTCCTCGTTGTCTTGGGATTATTAACACTTCTCTGTTAATCTCTGGTTATTAGTGAAGATGATCAGCAAATTAACACATTCAGAATTAAGTCCCAAAATATACTTCATTAATTTCTACAGAAAGGAACTCAAGAACCAGCACTTTCTTTTATTTGGTCATAGCCTAATATTCATTTCTGTCTCTGAGAATGTCCAAAAACATTGTGAAATACCCATAAACAATGTTATGCAGAACTAACCAAATAATTTGAAATGACAATAAATTCGTAAACCTCCCCATCTTCACACACTGCAAAAGAAAGGCAAAATGCAACCAGGAAGCATTTGCTGCTCTCTCCTTTATGGAAATTGACATTAGGTCTTTATGATCCCTGAATTAAATCTCAGAGAGCACTGAGTTTTTGCACAGCAACACACAGAGATCTAACAGAGGGCCACCATGAAAATTACTGGAGAAGCCATATGGCTAACAAGTCTCTATGGTATGTTCAATATAAGCTCCTCAGCACTGAGCAAATCCCTAGGTAGCTAAGGAGAACAAGAGACTTAATCACAAGTCAGGGCAGTCTGGATGAGTGGAATTCACTGCAGCCAAGGGTGCTGCTATGTGACAGTGAGGCACTGTCAGAAATGGCTTTCAGAGGTAGGTTTCTGCAGAAATCTGAAATCCCAGCCTCATCACAATCCCATCACCATCTCTCCCTGAAGAGCAACTGTTAGGAGACACTTCTCCTTTACTAGGTGAGTTCAGCACAGATTTCAGCCTGGAAAATAGGGAATAACAAACTAGAAACTCAGAGCCAGGATCATGAAACAAAAAATTACTAACAAATGGAGCCAAGATTCTCAAAAGGTTTATGCTTGGTGGATGCCTGTGTACATACAAATATCCAGCTTATGCATACTGACAGATCAGAAGACTTTCTGATAATTACAGGAGGAGGTGAGCCTATTTGCAAGCTTTACAACCAAATCACCTCTGGACTGTGCACATTCTGAGAGCATCAAATTAAGAAAATTAAATCACACAAAACTCTGCTACACATTCACAGCCCCAGATCTATCTTTATCTCTTAGTTACCCCCTCTTGCTGTTAACTGTAATGAAAACCCAGTGCCTCAACCATGGGGAGTGTAAAGTCCTGTGGAAGGTTCACCTTCTGCTTCATAGGGCCCAGTACTCAGTATAGTCCAAGGTGCTGTGTGGAAGAAAAGCCTGTAGACAGAACCACTATTTTTGTATTGTTTATGAAATAGGCTCCCTGAAGAGTATCCTTGCATCACATTACTGCAAGAATGGTATTACACCTTTTGCTGAAAATCAAGCATCTCAATTTTTCACATGGAGTTTTTTCCTCCCCCTTATAAAAGCCCTGACTTGTGAAATTTAGAAGCATGATCCCCTTATTGACTTTAATAGAAACAAGATTGAGCTCTATAATAAGCTTTTATTTAAGGCAGACAGGCTCTTTTGTACTGTGTTTTTGTAACTTCACTAGACCTTAGAAAGCATTAATCTGTTTTGAATTCGTAACACTACTCCTTAAATAGTGGACTCTCACCCCAGAGACTAAGGATGCTGGAACACTGACCTCCTGCATCCAGGGATTTTGATCATGAGTTTGCATCCCAGAACTGCAGGTCAGGTTTAGATCTCAGCTCAGTATATGAGCACATAGTGGGAGTGAGGAGTTATTTTCTAGGGCAGATGAGTCAAATGCTCCATGCTGACAGAGAAAATGGTATGGTTACTGAATGTAAAGGAGTTGCTGCTTCTTTACAGCCAGCCCACTTCAACAGAAACCTCTGTAGGAAATTCCTCTGTAGGAATCACTTTCTTACTGAGCAAACCACTGAAAGATCTTGTTTATTGACAGGGAGCAAAAGATGTGAGATAGCAGAGCACAGGAATATGCAAATACAGTTTGGGGTTTTACCATAAAAAACATCTTTCTGCTTTTAAATTGAGCAAACTGTAGTTAGCCCATTTCCCCAGACAGCACAATCAGAATTTTTGAAATGCCATTAATTATTCATAAATTGCATCTGTGTCATCCCAAGAAGCCCATCTAGCCACAGTGCTCAAAATTCAAAAAAGGGCTGCACATGTCAGAAGGGGATCCAAAGCCCCACACACAGAACTGCCTGAGCACAGATATGCACATTTGAAGCTTCATCCCTTATTGGAGCATAAATCCTGGGCAAAAGCTGCAGGAATCTTCAGCAGGGCTTCAATACTCCAAGTGACACAGTCCTCTTCTGTACAGTGTCTTTGAACTTCCAGGTACTCACCTGGGCTCCTGCTATGCTGCAACCAACCAGCATTTGATTCACCTTTCAGGTGAAGAAAAGTGCTTCCTACTCTGCTTTCAGTAGTGTGGTTTATAATTAATTTAAAACTCAAGTGATTTGAGTTTCAGTTACCATTATTCAAGGCTGACATTACAGCAGGCATTGGGACCACAGGTCAAGGCCATTTGTTGACCATTCCTGATGCTCTCCAACATAGCAACAGAATTGCTCAAGAACATCCTCTTTGCAATCTGAGAACTGCAATCACCGTGTTCCTTTAGCAGGTTCACACTTTCCTTCTGCTGTGGCAGCAAAACTCATCTCTGTGGGATACTATCCAGGACAAAACTGCAAAGAACTCCCCAGAGCCACAGTGCCTTACAGCCCCACTGTCTGTGCCAAACGTATTTCTAGCATTAAAACCAAATCCCAGCACAGATGACAACAGCAACAAAAAACCCAACTCCCTACTACAAACAGCCCCCTGCAGCCCAAGTGGCTGTTGGGAGGTAAAAGATGATGCAATTAACTATTCACAACAGGCAATGATTTCAGGCACCATTTGGAGGTACATGGAGGAAGAGCAAAAACATTATACAGCAGAGCACTGCTGCCATATCCTACAAGACCATCAGCATAACATTCTACCTTTATCCTTTAGCACTTTTAGGATCAACTCCTCAGGTTTTACTAAAGCAAACAGACAACAAAACTAAGCCCACATCAAGTCCTTACTCACTATCATAAACATTTCCAGGTACACACACTTTCTTCCACGAGAAAGGAGGAAGCCCTGTACTACCAAGGACAGCCCAGCCAGCAAACCACTCTCTCTCCACACCACTGCAATGGCCTCAAAGAAGGCACTGGGCAATGCTGGATCAGAGCCTTTCTTCATTCTTCCACAGTCCTGTGTGCAGTGACTAAAAGTTCTATGTTGTCCATCAATGTTTTGGCACTAACTACAGATCTGGAGTCGAACAGCTTTTGTTTGGCTGCTGTTCACCACTCCCCAGTTAGTGGTTTTCTTAATCATGTGAATAACAGTTGTTTTGTCAAGGAACACTTTTTAATCGCTATCAATTCAAATAAAGACTTTGATAATCCTCCAAGCCATGAAAAGCAGGCAGGTCACAACTCTTTTAGGGCAATATTTTATACTTAATGCTATCAGAAAGGATGCTTTACTTGAATTGTTCATACTGGAACTCTTACTGTTTAAAATGTTCAGCAAGGGACTGTCTTGCTCACAGGTGCTGCAGCACCTTCAATTACAGTTTGGTTAATAAAGTTCAAGTGCCACATAGGAAGATTAAGCATATGTACTAAACATAATTTGTACAGCTTTGGTCTTATAAGGCACACCTAACAGCCCGTTAATGATCAAGTTGTCACTATTATTATGAACTGAAAGCAAACACTGTGTCATGGTACAAAGGGAAATAAGATCTACTCCTTGCCCCAGTAAGTTAGAAAGATTCAATCACTCAGCTTCAATGAAGAACTCGAAGGGGCTCATAAACAAGTGAGTGACACCTGCTGTAGACCATGCATGAAAACATTCAGTGGCAGAGAGGTGCCTTGGAAAGTTGTAAGGCTGTAAAAACAGAGGTGTAACCTTCAATGCACATTAATCCAACCCAGTTAGACTTAACCTGACAGTAAGTACCAAGCACTAACAATACAAGAAGCCTGAAACTGTGAGAAGACAGACAAGCTCTTACCAATCTGCCTGGTCCAGCTTCCTGGCTTTTAAACTCCACCCCTGGAAGCCTTTGTGGTGGCCCAGGTTGACTGACTGAGAGGAGTGCTCATGGCTCAGGCAGATATTAGACTGCAGGTGAAGAGTAATAAAGACCACAACCACTTAGGTCCCAACAGGATCACCAGCTGTTGCTTTTGCTTGGCCCTGTTTCATCAGGATCATTGTGTAAAGGAACAGCATAGAGGGTTAGCAAAGGAAAGACAACCAAGACATTCAGGTCTTTTCTGCATGACCTCAGCAGCGTTCTCTGCCCAGCATGTGCTTTAGTCCCTCAATGGTAAACAAGGGCCAACCTGAAGGAGAAAGTGCTGTGTGATAACCCACTGAGCAATTTGTCATTTCAAAGGTGTCCCACAGATGGAAACACATTGTAACATACCCATTTTAACAAACAAAGTTTAATTTTGTTTCAAATATCTATGTTTTTTACTGTCTAGCATAATAAAATGATTGCAGATTTTACCACATGGATAACATTTCATCATTCTACACTACAGCAGTAACTTACTGTGTATAGTATGACAATTATGACTATGTTTCCCAGAAAAATTGCCAAAGAACAAAAACCTCCTAATTATTGAAATTCTTTTCTCTATGCGTGTCAATTCACTTAATCCTGTGTACAACTCAGCAAGCTTTAATCCTTCTGCATATTTCCAACTCAGTAATATCACCCTTTTAGCTACTGCATTCACTCTTAATAGAAATTTTCCCTTGTGGTTCATTTATATTCAAGAGACTATTCAGGTCACCCAGTGCAAATATTTTTGGATCATTGGCGATGTCATTGTCCAGAATCATATTCACTCTATTTCCTCCATTCCCAGAACGAATATACTAGGTATGGGATGCTGGAAAGAAAAGCTCTTGTTCTCATTCATTTCATATTTAACTGAAGAAGCAAAAGAGAAAATAAATGAAGTCTGATTTGCATGAAATCATGCATTCTGTACCTTAGTGTTGAACAAGAACACAGACATTCTTTGACTTCTTTCATCTCTATTTTCTATATTTAATTCATCTCCTTGTCACCTTCTGTTGAATTAAGAGAATGATACAGCAAGTTATCAATAACTTAACATCTTCCACTTCATCTGGCTACTAATCCCACCCTAACAACACTGCCTTCCTTCGAGCTGGAGATGCAGCATTTGTCTTTCAGTACTCACAATCCTTAACAACCAAATGCAATTTAACTTGTTGAAAAATCCACAGAAAGAGGAAAAACAGGGAAGCACATCCTCCCTGTTGGCTTCCCAGCGGAGAGCAGCACTGCATTTATATTTCACAGCTCCTGTTTCAGAGGACATTGTGCTCCTTTGCTCTCTGGTGCACTTTGATCCTCCAGGCTGAGCAGTGCCTTCTCAGCCACCTCCAAACTCTGCTGCAGAGATAGCCCAGACAAGCCTGTCTCCTGGAACTGCCGAGTGACAGATCAAAGCCAGAAAATTGCCCTTGTTTCCAATGCTGCTTTTGCAGTTAACACTTTGCACTCTCCCCTCCAGGCACTCGAGAGGCCTCTCTGGCTCCTCCAAGTAAAACCTGGAGCCTGAAGTCCTGTGGGTGGGAGAGACAGCCCCAAACGGACCCCTAAAGACCCAACAATCAGATGATGTGCCAAGTTACATGAAATTAGCTCCCTTGTTTCTCTTAAAAGAGACAAAGGAAATGAAAGCCGAGCTGGAAGTGAGGCTGTGTGTACCCCCCTATTCCTTACCCGGCCTCTTCTAGACATTATTTACAGCAGCACTGGAAGTGCTGGAGTCTGCCTTTTAGAGCTCACTGAAGAAGGCAGTGGGAACCTTTCCAACGACTCTGTGGCCTTGCTGAAAATTGCTGAGGTTTGGTCTGTGCTCCTTTAAGGCTGCAGTGAGAGTATGAGCAGTGGGACACAAGCTGAACTGAAACTGCTGTTGAAGCAAGGGATAGGGGGAAGGGACACAACACCAAACTATTCTCAAAGTTGAGAAAATAAAATTTTTTTAAAAAAAACCAAACCAACAAAACAAAAAACAAACACCTTCCAAGCATTTTTTTCAACTTTAAAGAGCAGCTGCAGCTGGAGTGGTGCCCAAACTGTGCAGACTCACTCAGCAGACACAGGCTGAACATCACAATAACTTCAGATATTGATGGTTTTAAGACCTGAGGAGCTGGAAAATAGTCAGTGTTGCCTTTTCCAGCCCCTTAACCCTCAAGCTTCTGCAGAGGCCAAAGAATACCTACTGCCACCAGAGGCACAGGTTTGATCATAGCACAGCCAGCTCAGCCCTTTTCCCTGCACAGACAGATAACTTGAAAATCCTGCAATTCACTGAGCATAGGCTGTTGTGACACAGCATTAAAAATGGACTGGAATGGCTTTACAGCATTTTTCTAAGTGTGTCAATTTGCTATAGCACTCCCTGTCTCTCCATTCTTTTGTAACATGCTGGATGAGATGGCTGCCATTACTGCCATGTGGCAAATTTCTGTGACCTATCAGAATTAAAACAGCTGCATAAACATAAAATGACAGATAATCACAAATGCATGCAATCTTCAGATAAAGGCAAAACACAGAATAACAGAATGTCTTTAAATAATATGATTTTGATTTAAAAATGCAACTTCTTTTCCCCTGACACTGCTACTCAGACAAACTTTATTCAAAGGCAATCTGTTTGTTGTGGATACATATCTGTCCATGCTTCTATTTTAAAAATACTTTGCTGTGCTTGAGCATCATGATTTTACATCTCTTAGATTAAAAGAGGGGTTGCCTGGTACCACTCGTACCCTGGTGTGAGGGAGAATCCTCAAACATGGCCATGCAGGAGAGCAGCACTACAAGCCTCCAGCTAGCACAACCTTCAGCAGCAGATGGATTTCAGGGGCACGTTAATTAAATCACTCCAAGCAAGGATAGAATGACACGATGCTGTGCTGTCACCCACAGCCTCTTACACCCTGGTGAACCAGGTATCACTAGCACAAGTGCTGCTTGTGTGGGCTTCAGTGAAGAGTTTGATACATGTTTTCCTACTGCAGTCAGATAAACACAAGTAGCATTTCCTGCATTACTTCCCCTGCTTGGAAGGTGATGTGGAAACTTCATCTGCTTTTTCCGAATATGTAGGGAGAGAAACAAGGAGGTGAATATCTAGAGAGCTGGCAGAAGTGCAGTAAGAGACTGCAAGCCTAGAGAAAAGAAATCAAAAGCAGACTGAATGCCCCAAACTTGCACAGACAGTGGTCAGTAAACTGAATCAGGTACTGTGAGAAGGGGAGTTAAAACAGCTTTGTGTGGTTAACACATGCAATGCAAGTCCCCAAAAGAAGAAAGTTTTCTATGGGTGCCTTTATTTCCTGATTCCAAGGGAACCAGCAGAGCTCAGTAGGATAGGGCAGCAAGGAAGCAAAGAGATTCGTAGAAACTGAACAAAGCAAAAGGACAGGGGGTGAGGGGGTGGAAGAGAAGGATACGGATGAGGAAGGGAATATTATTTTGTAGAGCAATACAGTACTTTGTTGGGCCACAGCCAGTCTCTGAATGTACCTTAAACTCCTATTTCCCATTCTCTCCCAGCTGGATAGATAATTGCCTGACTCTAGAAATATATTAATCATTTTTATGTCTGTGATCTCCAATGCCAGCACAAGGAGTGCTGTTAGACAAAGCCATTTCTCACCATAGGCTACAAGTACAGAACAGGACCCCCTTCCCTTCCTGTATCTGAGATCAGTGTCTAAGAAAAGCACAGGAAACATCAGGAATTCCCAAGGATCAATGGGGTAAGATCTTCCAATGGTTTCAGGCACATATATTGTATTCCTTCCCCAAGATTTTCATATGCAGCCTGATTTATAAGCCTTAGTCAGCATTCTGTCTTGTACACCTGCCAGAAAAGCAAAGTAGGATGAAACATCTGGTAAATTTGCTCAAATTCTATTATGAAATATCTTCAATTCATGTTTCTTTGAAAAGTAAACAAGTCATTGTCTTTAAAAAGTGCTTTGCTTTGCTGTCAGAAAACCCTGGCAATCAGTAGTAGGCATTAGTCCTCTTTTCAGGGCTGTCAAGGGAGACTAGCTCCCATTGTGAACCACACTGGACCAGGCAGAAGATCATGTGTATCACTGCTAGTTCAGTGACATTTGACTTGCTCACTGGTGTCTGCTGTGGCACTGCCATGCAGTGTCATTTCCTTACACTTTAAGAGCACCTGGGGATGTACAGAGCACATGGAACACAGCAGGCTTGTGTCCCCCTGCAAGGCAGGGTGCTGCAGAGCCTCCCAGCTCAGCCAGCTCTGAACTGACTCTAGATCTGGTGCAGTTTGACAATGTGCAGATTTCTGACAGTACAGCACAGTGCCTTGCAGATGGCACCAAATGCAGACTGTGGTGATAAACAGGTACAGCCTATCGAGCTACAGGCAAGAAAAGAGGCATTTAATAAATGCTCTGTATCCCTCTATACTGGCTCCACATGTATGCAAATCCATTGGTCCAAAACTCCCACATTATCCTTCCATGTAGGGCAGAGGCCAGAGGCCATTATTTCAGTCTCTAAATTGGAACAACACCTATAGAGAACCTGCTCTTCATTTCTGCAGGTGAGTTCCAGCCCTCCTCAATCACTTGGGCTGTTTGTGGAGAGAGCTGAATGTTCCCCACCAAAGGACTTTTCCGTGGTAGTTTAATTTCTATAGAAAATCATTCCTCTCTTACTTTAATAAGTGGCTGTGCTGCAGGAAATGAATGTATTGGTGGATCAAACTACAGCATTTGAGGGTATTGATCCACAGGGGATATTTTTTAATTGGTGAGGAGCCCTTATAGAGCCACGTGACTTTCCTACATACCTATGGCGCGTGGTATATTTGAGACAGATTTAGCTACAAAAGGCCAAATCAAAAAGAGAGCGAACACATTAGAGATCATTACAGAAAACAGAACTGCATTAAGAGCTAGTCCATCTGTAGAGGAGCAGATACATACATTCATGGCAGGTTGTGCACTGAATGATGGTATAGCAGAGAATATGCTTATCTGTGCAATCCACACAACACAGTGTCTGCAGTCAACACATTCCTACGTGTGCTGGCATGAGCCATTTGAAACTGATTTTCCATTTATGCCAATTCTCATGTTACACCATGCCAGGGTGCTGGAGCTTGGACACTGAACGAGGCAAATCCCTGCCACCCTCTTTGGCTCAGGGTAACTTCAGGACAACACAAAGTACGTGGAGTAAAACAAGATAAGACGTAGAGTGAAAAAAACAAACCAATTAGAAGTGCCGTCAGAGCTGGAATTTCTCTGGGAATGTGTGATACAACTGGAGAAGGTTTAAAAGTGCTGCAGACAGTAGTGTGGCTGCCAGAAAGAAAGCAGCTGTCAGAGCAGGGAACTTTTTTGGGTCAGGGCTAGTCATAAAGAAGATGACATTTTTCGCAGTTCTCATTTAATCTGGGCAAAGAAGGCTGAGTGGGGAGAGGTAACAGAGACAGGAGCAGAGCTGCAACTGCGGAAGATTAAAACATTTCAGAGCTGTGTTTAGAAACTGTCTGCAAAAGAGGCTTCTGGCAACAGACAGAAATTTTGGACCAATCCAATAACAAGGCACCAGTCTCAGTTTTAAGGGGTGCTTCTGAGAAATCCTCTTGAACCTGCCAAGAAGAGGAAGTCAGTCCAGACCAGAACTGATGGGGAAAGGACAGTCCTCTTCTGTTGCAGGCAGGAAAGAGAATGTAAACTACCACAAAAAATGAGACTGGAAGTGGAAAGGTGCAAGGAACCCATAGCTAGAGCTGAGTGAAAAGACAACACATGAAGCTACAGATGATGCCTATCATTTGGAGAAGAGGCACAAGAATGCGAAGGAGCTCATTTGATCACAGCATGGATATTGCAGGAGTGCCAGAAAGAGTGACTTCAGCAATGAAAGAACGACTGCAGATACAAAGCAAATGGGTAAAAACCCTCCCATTTACCAAGCAGGACCCTTTGCTAATCCCCACTGTGGGAGGATGTGAATTGTATGCTTGAATAAATAATGAACTGGGAAAGAAAGTGTATGTGATAAATAGTACCATGGAGAAAAAATACAGACCCCAGAGTAAAACACATGCCAAGGTCCTGGTCTCGACAGGGTGAACCAAATGTGGACAGAGGGGAGCAGAGCAGCTGGGGATGCTGTGTGGGGCAGGCTAACTGCTGGGCTGGCAGAGCTCTGCCGGAAACCAGGAACAAAAGCAGGGAGGAGGAGGAGGGATGAGGCAGCTAACAAAGCTATTTCAGACTGTCTCTATGGGGAAGAGCCAGGACTGGAGAAACATTGGTCAGCCAGTGCACTAAATAGATGGAAAACTTTTACTTCTCCAGTGAAGTGTGTAACTAAAGTCACCACAATGATAACATAAGGTAGGATTAAAGTATTGTCCATTTCACGTTCTAGTGAATTGTGTTCTGAATGAAGTTTTTCCCCTATTAAAAAAAAAAATTCTCTTTCTATAAGAGAGTAATGTAGCATCTGCTGCCTCTGCCATCACACTGCACTCAAATACTGTGGTCTGATCATCACGTTTGGAGGAGGCAGACAGTAGCTCCCTGCAAATCTGTAACATAGATAGATAGCACTTTCAAATGTTAAAATTACACCAAGGGTTATTGCCTTGTCCAAGATAACGTAATTCCCCTCTGCTGAGCAGTGCTAACAGAGCAGATCAGGCCTGTCACGTACTTGCCCACTCTGATATGGTAAGGGACAGCTGCAATCACACTGCCCCAGGCACTCTGCAGGAGCCTCCCTCTCTCTGTACCTCTTCCTCACCTTTCTGCCCTGCTAGGAAGAAAAGGCCGTGAAGTAAACTAGAGGAAAGCACAAGCTGTAAGAGACCTCCCAGCCAGGCCTGCCAGAATTCACCCTGATCTAATGGATCAGCAGAAATCCAACTTATTCTGGGCTCAGAGACTCTGGGAAAGAGCAGCAGGGGTAGGATATGGACACACTGTGGGTAGTGAATAACTGTGAGAGGTTTGTGAACTGTGATGTGGAACAGCTTTCTTTCTGTGAGTGCCATCAATGTGAGGGGAGCCACCTCCTCACTTCAGTTGTCAGACTGGGCCCTTGCAAGCACCTTTTTTTGTTGCTTTCTCCAGCTGCTATCTCAACAGAACATTGTTTTTATTATTTTCCCTATAACTTCAGTTTATTCTAATCAATAAAGTTAATGATGAATAATCAAGAAAACGCAGCAGAGAAAAGAGGAGAAAGCTGTTTTGTGCTCTGAGTGGGCTCTGATCACCATTGGCAAACTGTTTAGGAGCCCATTCCCAGCCATCAGAAAGCAACCCCTCAGCCACTCAGCCCTCCAGTTCCCTTTGCCATCCTCAGCTTGGGCAAGCCTCTGGTGTTGGGCTGCATGAGTAGTGACAAGGCAAGTGGGAGGCAGGATAGAGAATGGAAGGGATGGACAAACTCCATATTTGATCTTCTCTGTTCCTTGTAAAGCTACTATTGCCATGCTCTTCATCATTTTCCCCTTTTTCTCCATGGCTTAGAAACAGCAAGATATGAACAGGGAAAAAAATATTATAATGCTTTAGGGATATAATCAATATAAATTAATGGATTTTTTTTTGCCCTAGGGAAGCACAGGCTCCACACTTCCTACTGTCTTTTCTTGCAGCCCCCAGGCCTTTTGTTCTCTGGCAAAAGATCCCCATTGAAGTGCATGGCATTTTCTGGGCACTATATCTTCACTATATTCTTTTCAGCAGTGCAATTTTTTTGATAGTCACTTGAATAATCAGCAGTCAGTGTTAGAATACAGCATTGTACATTGACACCCCTAAGCCCCAGGAAGCAGCAGAAGATGAAGAGGGAAGCCTGCAGTTCTTACTGGCCTCATTTTCCTTCCTTGAGAACTAGCTCTTTCTTCCCTACATACAAGTATCCCACACAGTTAAGGCCAGCCCTAGTCATCTATAGCCAGCCCTTGTTCCCATCCCTAATATCATCCAACTAGACCATGGGGGCTGTTTAGGCCAGTAAGGGAATAACATGAGCTTCTAAAATTGTCCCAAAATGAGCGGTTTGCACAACAACACTCTGTATTCCAAACCTGAACATCTCCTTAGATGTGGAAGTACTTAAAAAAGGTCTGTAGAAATTTTTCATTTGTAGGTCTAAGTTGATTTTTTTAAATGTTACCACAGGGCTGGTAAAGAAGCTGGCTGCTTTAGGTCCTACCCCTTCAATACCAGGATGCATTTTGTAAATAATTTAACATGACAGAAGAAATTAAGGAAGGAAATATAGAGCCAAGTCTGAAGGAAGGAAAGAATGTTCTTTGTCACAGCTGAAACCATTTACTTTTGTTACATGTACTTATATTATTTCTTAAGTACTTGGCTTTTTTAATGTTAATTCAAGCTTGCTGTTTCTTGCTGACAGCCAGCCATATGTGACCCCCTGTTCTTTATAAACATTACACACCGTGCAAGATGATTATGTGGTTGCAGACAATGGGTTTTTTCCTCTCCTGCAAAACTAAATTCTATCAGCCTGAACCATTGGCTTTCTGCCTCCTCTCCTCTCCTGTTCCAAATTTGCAGCATCAGAGGCTGAGATGTAAGAAGATTTTTCAGTGAGAAGTGCATCTTACTGGAGGCTTCTTCTGCTTCCCTGTAATTTCAGGCTGTTGTTTCATCCTGTTCTCTTCCAAGAGTACAGCTGTTTAACCATAAATTAAACTGAAACCAAAGAGAGGTGATAATTTCACCTGAGACCATGTAATAGCTTTCAGAGGGCCTGTGGAAGGACTATCCTCCTCCTTTAATCTTCCCTACCTGGTAAGCAGGAGGACTTCCAAAGTCCTCAAAACCTGCTCAATTAGCTGCATTGTTGGAAGGTCTGTGCGTGGACCACTAGTGGCAGTGCTGGACAGAATACAGTCACAAAAAGAAGCCATGGTGGGATTTTTAACTCAAGAATTTCTGGGTCTGCAACTGAGCTCTGCCTGATCAGCAGAGACACAGCACACACAGCAAGCAGAAGCTGACCCAGAAATCACAGGGATGGGGTTAAGGCACAAACAGAGTGAAACAAGGCCAAGTGGAAGCTCTATCTTACCGTGGTCAATAGGTGCACTCAAGCAGAGCATCTCAGGAAAGAGAGGGAGAAGGAGAACAAGCAGCATTTTGGGGGAGGGGAGGGCACGGGAATTCTAGGAGCAAACTGTGGGTTTGCCATGAAGGAATCTGGGGGAGTAGCCCGGATAATTCCATTGCTCCTGTTCCATAGGGAAGCCAATCTCAAGGAACAAGGGCTGCCATATGCCCCTAAAAGCAAGTGCTGTAGTTTGGCTTTAAACATGATCACAGTTTCACTGAGGATGAGTCCCACCAAGGGTCTGCTGCTTGCTGAAACCTTGCCAATCCTCCTGAAGTTGTTCCCTTTAGATACGCAATGCACACCAAGCCTTCACTATTTCCTTTCTCTTATGTTTTTTTCCTGGCCCTGGAAAAGCCAAAAATGGGCTGGAGCATTGTGTGATTCAGCAGATTTAGAAGAATAAAGGCCATCCAGTGAAGTAAAATACAGGAAAAATAGACACAAAAAGAAAAATGAATGCATGTGTAACTAAAAGATATGAAAGGTGAATGAGACAAGAGACATGATATCAACAAGTGAGCAAGTGCTGGAATAAAACTAAAAGAATAAAATCTGGCTAGGAAAGGCTGAAAGGAAGAGTGGAAAATATTTTCAAGGAATAAAGACAAATAAGAATTTTTCAAGTATATAAGAAGCAAAATGTCAGCAGGGCTCTAAGAGAGTGCTAGGGTTATTTAGTAAGAGATGAAAAAGATTGAAGAAAAATGAAATCTTTACCAAGTGTTCATAAGAAAGGATGTAGGACTGAAGCAGAAGAGAGAATTACTTTTTCCATGAGAGGGGGAAAAATGCTCAAAGAACTCCAGGTCACAAATAGAAGGAATAAATAAATTACAGCTCTGCATAGTACAGACAGTCCTCCTGCCAATCATAGATGAGGCAAGAAGGTCTCCTAAGAGTGAATTTTAAATATCTTCTGTGAGAGTCAAGAACAAAAGAAAAATGGATTCCTATTATATTCATCCATTGCACTCATTTGTCCAACATGAAACAAAAATCTATACAACCTTCCAATCCTAGCTACTTTGAGAGCAGAGAACACCCTCAAGAAACTATAGTTATACTATTTCAGTCCCTCTGATGCTGCAAGGGTCAGACAGGGGAAGACTGGTTTTGTGTGTGCACACAACAGCGCACATTTGGCCCTGCTTCATACCCCGAAGCTGCTGGGGGAACAACAACCCTGTGAATCCCTTCTCTGTGTCCATAACTCAGGAAGGGATTTCTGGATGCTGCAAGGTGGACCAACCTCACCTATGAGTCCAGGCAGTGGCTTGCACTGGAAGCATTCACCAGATGAATAATGAGCAGAGTTAAGCTGCAGACAGAAAACCACAAGTACAAAGTGAAAACAGAGTAGCATCTCTGAGATGGGAAAGGCTTCAGGAAAACATTTGCTGGGACTTCATAATCCAACTCTACTCACTGTTCTCATTCCTTTAAAGAAAAAAAAAAAAAAGTTGTTTCTTTGGGGTTTTTTAATTGTTTTTTATTTATTTAAGGACATGATATTGACAAGGCACATAAGCACATGACAAGAGAAGGACCTCCTCACGTGGCCTCTTCTTGAGAGTTACAAGGTGCCATGGCTGATGTGCTTCGAACAAACCTCATCTGGATGTGTGTCCCAAAGGATAAACACTGCCAAAGGGCTGTCAACAGTGTGCCCTCTTTGAGCTGCATAGCCCTTACCTTGTATTCAGTTTCATAATTTATATTTAGCTTTTGAAATCAAAGTGTATAGGCATAGGGTTGCTGTATTACAGCATCTTAGGGAACACTAAAGAAATAATAAATATGGTCAGATGCTGATCCTTTCTCCTCAAACTATTTTTTGCTCAAACTTGGCTTTTCTCTCTGCCATCTCTCTCTGCTTTCTCTTAGAACACAAGGTGACCTTTCCATGCTTAATTATCTGAACAAAATACACAGAACATTAATGCCAAAAATGCCCCTTGTGCATTCAACTACATTTGCAGATCTTTGAAATAATCTAACCTAATCTCTTTTTTTTTTTCGGGTTAGGGTGAGTGTAGTGTGAAATAACCAAACAAGTAAACAAGAGAAGGGAGGATGGACAAACACATGTTGACAAATAGAGGCCAAGCAATAGAATCTGTGTGTGCATGCACAGGGAACTGTTCCCCAGCAGTTTGACTCTGTTCTGAAAGACACTTGACAGTGCTTTGCCTTTATATACAAATGTTCATACAAGCATCTCAAGGCATCTTTCAAACAGTCACATGCAGAAAAGTGCAGCAATCAGAAACTACCAAGAATAATCATTTTACAGAAGAGTGAATTGATTCATATGGTCTGGATGATTTATCCTCCATCATAAAAAAAAAAGAATCAGTGAAGAAGCTGGGAGTACAACATGGAAATCACTACTCATGAGCCTCTAATTATCATCTTTTCTCTGTGCTCTTCAGCCTTGCAGACCATCAACACTGTACAGTGTGAATTCCCCCCTGTGCACTTGGGAGGATGTGCTTCCTTCACCGGGAGCACACCTCCACCTGAACACTGTCTGGAGCACACATTAATGTATTTTTGCTAGCAGGGACTGAAGTCCCACACACTCACCTCCATACCTGCAATTTGTGGCACAGTCAGCTGACCTCTGGTATTTGAATATCCCACCTACTGTTCATGTGATGAGGCCATTTCACATGACTGGCAGTTTAGCTGTGCTGGCACAGGGGAAAATGTGACTCCAAATCCATTCTTGCAGGAGGAAGTTGTTGAAATTGTAGGTACCCTGAAATCCAGTTGGGTACAACCATGCCACACTGGAATAGGAGAAACAGGAGCTATTACCATGTCTTATCCATGGACTGCTTCCAGAGCTCCCCCAGATGAGGTTCTGAGGCAGGTACGTGCCTTGGGGTCTCAGCTAGATCAAATATTAAGTCACTGCTCAATGCACCTTGCAGATCTCCAGGCAGAGGCCTTAGAAAACTCCTCAGTTGGCTGGAAGCACAGTGAAGCTGAGGCACACTTTGGAGGAGCTAAAGTGTGACAGAAAAAATGTTAAAACCTGTTTCTACATGAAGAGGCACTTAAGTAGTTCAGCCAATTAGACTACTTGATTGGCTGACATTCCAAACACTATCATTTTGCACACAGGGTGCCTCACGCATGAATGAACTGAACATGGCGTTTGAAGGCTTTGCTTTTGTCAGTGCTTGTATGTTTCTTGTGGAATAAGAAAGCTCACATTCATTTCCCTAACATTTTTCTATAAATACTCAGGGCATCTAATAAATTAAATTACTATTTATTTAGTTACTGCTTGGTTATTTAAGAACTTAATACAAACATGTGTAGTGACCTGAACTTACAGAATTACAGAATTCCTCATTTACAGTTCAGCTATCAAGATAGAATAGCTCAGCTTCTCTTCACAGTCCTCCAGCCTGGCACCCAAGTGGACACATAAGCAATTGAGATCACTCAAATGGAGACACCCCCCCAGGGTGTCATATGCATTTAGAGAGAACAACTGAGAAATAAGAGGAACATTCAATACAGGAGGAAAATTTCCTTTAGGCAAAAATTTCAGTAGGCACTAGAGACTTTGGGGATAATCCCTTTCCTGCACAAATGACACAGTTCAGTCTTCAGCTCCTTATTGTGCAAGCAGCCCCAGAAGTTTACAAAACTCTTTCCTGCATGCTAGAATTAAGATGTTGTAATTATACAAATAATTTCTCCTGTCTTTCACTAAAATTCTGCTAAGGATTTATACAAAATCCTTCACTAAAGTCACTCATGACATGTTCAGAGGTTAGCACCCACCATCTCTCTGGATGACAAGGGGCATGGAAAGGACAGACCTAGATTAGGAATTACTCTCAGAGTTTTGATGCTGAATTCAAAGTAAATAAGGTGGTCTTCTCACTTTTAAGGCAAGCAAAAGTGTCTGGATTCACACAAATCTTTGCCATGTCACAGGGGAAAGTCATTTAGCTTGAGGTACCCAAATCTCCAGAAGAGTTCTTGGGTACATTTCTACACACACAGGTGTACACAGACCTCTATTTCTGCTCTGCAGTATCTGGGTAAGAGCCTGACACAATCTGGACACCAGCTGGCAGCAGTTTGATCTAGTACATCTCACCCTACAGGAGCACTAGTTCTGTGAATTTCTGAGTGATGCACCAGCTCACGGCTTAGCAACCCATATGAACTATAGCTTTCCTCTCTGATCGGAATAACAGTCTTGAAATAATTAATTATTTCAGGAGAACATAATCATACTCATTGACATATTCACTGGAGTGATGTAGGTCCTAAAGGTGATGATAAATCTCTTTGATCAACCAATTTCAGATTATCTACAGAGGTTTAAGAATAATTAGTCTGATTCACCTTTAAGTTGCTTCATTTCTAAGCTGATAAAAAATTGGCTTCAGTGCCAGTACTGTCTTAGAGCTGGAACAAGGCTGAACTCTGCTCTGCAATAAATCTGGAATAATACAGCATTTTGGGAGGACTGGTTAGGAAAAGCATCCAGTCAGTGGGGCCACAATTTAAACCTTCCTTATTTGGGTCTCATGCTCTTTGAAAGGTCAGAATCTCACAGAATTGCAGAGGACCTCCAGAGACCATCTCCCACCCTCCTGCATGGTGGGACCAGTGCACCTCTGACTCTCTCAACAGATGTTTGTCCAATCTGTTCAACAGTGCTCTAAGCCAGCCAAGGACTTGGTCCTTGCCTTTATCTCAATCCCCAAGATAAGTGAGAAATCAGGCATGTTTTCTGTATATGTCAGAGAAATTAAAAACGCAATGGATTTTCATATCAGACTGTTGAGGACTAATTACAACAGTGTTTTCCAGCAAACCAATGATTGTAGGCTAATTTTCTGTTATGAAACAGAAACCAGGGTTAATGAGGCTAATTCTGTCTACCAGTGTTTCGAACAAAAAGGAAGCCAACTCGATTTTGAAGTGAGTTCTTTGTCAGGAACAAATTGAGGAAAATTGCTACAGTTGTACCAGCATTTCCTAAAATTGCTTAGAACCATGCTTGGGAAACCAACACTAGAGGACACAAGCTAGTGGCACAGAAAATGAAGCTTATTAGACAGTAAGTGTATTGAGTTTCGAATGCATGGCTGTGTGACATCCTGTGATGGCTGAGCTGTTGATAGCAATGCAACGGGGAGTCAATAATGGAGTGACCCTCATTCCAGCTCTACTGAGGTACTACAAAGAGAAATCAAAGTATGTAGTAATATATGTCAGAAAAATAAAATCTTCAAGTTCTATGTCTTGTCTGTGACTGATTAATTAATTACACAAGCTGGACTGGTAAAAAATGAATGCATTACCCTGCAAAGCAAAATTCCCCAGCAGAAGTCCTTTAAAAAAAAAAATCAGTTTAGCCTCTCTTGCTATGAGCTGATAATTGTATTAACTACTCAGAAGAACTGAGTGACTTCAGACAAAAGACATAAACGATATATACAGCATAGTGCAAGCAGCTGCTGTTGGGGAAGCCTCATCAAATGCACCTCAGCATCAGTGCCCCTGCTATTCCCTTCCCAGTCACTGTTGAATCCCCAGCCAGGTCAGCCAGCAATGCTTTGAGTTTGCAATGTAACCAACTGGAACTAAAATGCAGCCACATTCATTTGCACTCCAGACTGGTGCCCAAATCAAGCCAGTGTGTGCTAGAAAGAGTATCAAGGCTTTCAGCTACAAAACACTCAGGCACAATGTCTGCATTTTGACCTTACTGCAAAATTCAGGCTGTCTTGCTCCTCTGTGTGCTGATGGCAGAAGTGTCCTGGGATTTACACGAGAGCCTTACTCTGCTGCAGGGGAGCTTATGGGGGAGAGATCTAAAGAAAATCCACATCTATACATATGGCTGTGCAAAGAGGAGCTCCTTAGGACAACAGTGCATAACAAAAAATTATAGCATGCCAGACAGCAAGGACAAAAAACAGGAAAACAGGCAAGTGGAAGAAGTCCTGTGGGGAAAAATGTGGTGCTAAGGAAGGAAAAGAATTAATGTTACAATACATCAACATAAGAGAGAATAAAAAAACATGTGGAAGAAAGGTAGAATCTTAAAGATTAAGCACAAAAAAGGAGACATAGTAGTTAAAAAAGGAAACAAAAATGGGCATAACATTAAGGTCAGTAAAGGTCACCCGATCCTTGACCTACATTTCCTATCCAAAAATCAGTTCTGGGGAAAGGTGGCAAGAGCAAGTAGAGAGAGTCTTGAGACAGGAGTGGGGAGCACCTGGCTGAGATCTTGACTTTTATAGTGCAAAGCCCATTTGATGTCTTTCAGTTTAAAGCCACAGCCAGAGGCTATCCAGCTCCAGTGGCTTCCTGATCTGGGGCCTTTTGCAGTCTGTAATGTGTTCCCTGGGATCGAAGCTTCTCTTTAGAAAAATGATGTCTGCAGCCCTTCTGGTTTGCCAAGACACAACCTTCACTATGTAAATCAGTGCTCTGCTGTCTTGTTGAATCTGCAGCCTGAGGTATGAACATCTCCCATTCATCTTAGTGGGATGTTAACCTCAAAGCCTCATTGTGACTCTGCAAATATTAATACTATATAAAACAAGGTGTTTAACATACAAATTCTGGGCTTAAGTCACTCACATTTGTACAGCATTTGTATAGGAGAACTGGATTTGACTTTGATTTTGCATCTGAAAAATAGAACAATAAAAAACCTGAATTTCCAGTCATTGATCATTCTGCAAATCAGCTTTATTTTGGTTTAGAGATGCAGGGAGGGGCTTAGGCTAAATGACTGCTGGTTTTCCTATTTATCACCTCCAGGTAGGTAAGTGATTCTTCTATTTGCTTCTAGAACTCTAATTCCCTCTCTCAAAGCAGATTTTCATACCACCTGGTTTTACAAACCTTTCGATTCACTTTTCTGCACCAGCTTCTACACTCTTTATTCATGCTTTTGGCTCTTCAGAAGACCTCAGCAAGGACATGGAAAGAAGAGGCTCAATGATGAGGCACCATGGGACCATCAGAAGGTACCAGGTGCCCTTTGCTCTCACTGTGCAGCTGCATGGGCACACAGATCCAGCACTGGAGCAAGGCAAACGCTCCATCTCGCAGTACAAACAAGGGGTGAACACCAGGTTTTTAGAAGTGGCTGGCAGCTACAAATGCTGTGTGTTCAGGTCTCAAGAGGAATCACTTCAAGGTTGGAAATTGCCAATATCCACCCTGAAAAACCTTTGAAAGCCTTGCAGTTAAGCAGCCAACACCTCTGGTCTCCAAGTTTCTTATAAGCTCTAGGAAATTGTAGGTAAGAGCCTTAACCAGAAGCCAAAGCCAAGCCCCCACGCTTTGGCCTTGAATAAAGACTTCAGTACTGGGGCTTACTATCAGAAGTGAATGCACATCCATCAAAAAATAGATCAAAAGACAAATGAAACTGCCTGCTCAGATAAAGCCCTTTTCAAAAAGTTACAAGGGGGAGGGCAGGGCCATGCGAGAGGATGTAAAGAAATGTCTGTTGAAAGATAAAATAAGCAAGATACTGTGATGAAGAAAGTGAACAATGAAACAGAATCCAGTACAGAGAGATCAAGTGAAAGGAAACCACATTACTATTTACAGTAAAGATCACTCATCTAACATGTATAATTAGAAATTCACACACAAAAATAAAAGTGATCAGTGAATGCTGTTGTAATCAAAAATAATACAACATTGTATATATTTTAAAAAAACCTAACACTCTCCAAAAATAGGAATAATGGGTCTCATTAATAGAGTCTTCATCTGAACTAAACAAGTTCCCTTTATTCACACTGCAATTTTTCCTAGCCTGCCAAAAGAAACCCTCACGATAAGTCGTCACAGCGCAGCCCCCCCGCCCCACACATCTGTGCTTCGATGAAGTTCAGTTGCAGACAGGACAATGATACCCAAAGAAACCCATTCACATTTCAAAGACTTTCAGTTTCACACTAGTTTGTGTTGCTTGGGATATCTATCTGAAAATGCAGCGCAGCTCTTGGATTTTTCTCTTTGTGCAGAACAATGGCTCACAACACTTGAGCACTCCACTCAGTGCACTCACGAATCTTTGGCTGAAACTCTAATGTTCAGTGAATATGTGGGACAGCACTCTACAGTGGAAAACCCTGAAGGGCAAGGTGTACTGAGAGAAGGTCATAATATATCAGAACAATTTGGAAGGCTTAAAATATCTGCTTAGGAAAGTGTCTCTTTTCTTTAAAAAGAAAACAAAACAAGATAAAAAATAAAGCCAACTAACCAAAACCACAAACAAACAAAAACACAAAACAAAACACACACACACAAAACCCCACAAAGACCCCAAAAGAAACAACAAAAAACCCCAAACATCATCTAGCAACAGAAGCAAGTCCTTTTCTCTTGGTTTCTTGGAATTTTACTGGTAGTCTCTTATTGGCATGCCAGCATCTCAAGCAGACACAAGTCAGAGTCAGTTGCTTGTTGGAACTTGTAATTGGGTAGAGAATCAGACTTCCATGCAGGTGACAAGCAAGAGGGTTTGTAACTAGACAGAGTCCTGTGAGACTCACCAAAAATTCAGCCATCAAGGCAACCAAATCTGCAAAAGGGAATGTGATCAGGTTGTAGCTCTATTATCATAACACTAGAAATTTACAACTGACCATGTTATTTACTATTCTTTCCAAATGTGATAATACACTAACAGTACCTTGTACTTAACAAGGTACTCCCAAGGGCATCCACAACTGCTGATGTGGCACTGTTCAATCTCTGCCTAGTGAAATTATGCTGCAAAGGCCATAACCCACTGAGCTGGGTTGCTTCTGGTCTCCCTGGGCTGTAAGTCTACCAGAAACAGTGTGATCTGGAAACCTGTCACTGAGCAACTGCCAACTCTTCCTGTAGTGTTACAAAGGACAATAAATATTATTACATGGCCCTAGATTTATCCTCATTATGTCTCTTAGGTGCCATTTTATGCCACATGGAAAAACACTTGTCAAGAAAAGGGATGGAAAAAGAAGATGAGATAAAATACCTTGTTTATGGATTTTAATTTAACTTTACTCCCCATGCAGGGTTTGTGTGCTTGTTTGGGTTTTTTTAACATAAGCAGCCAAATGTTCTGCAGATTCATGAGGCAAAGAGAGACTCCACTGGTCAGCACCTCTGAAAAGCTGAGTTAAGAAGCTAGGTCATGTCCTACAGGTTTAATATTTTAGGCTTATTAGCAAAAAAAAAAATAAAACAAAATGTCAATAAATCTCAATAAATCTCTTCATCATTGGCATCTACATCTTTGTCCTTTTCTTAAGTCAGCAGTACTTTTAATCTAAACCTTTTTTTTAATTCTCCCAAACTGGTAAGTAATAATTACATAACTAATGCAAATCAGAGGCAAACACAAGAGAAGAAATCTAAAACTTTCAAAATTTTATATTTTTATATTATTTTTCTAATTAAATACATACTATACTCCAGGCACTCTCATTACTATTATTCACCAGCAGCCAGCCCAGCAAATATTCACTGAATTCACACCCTTTTAAAAATAAGAATAAAAAAAGAAAAAAACAAACAAAAAACAAAAAGAGAGAGGGAGGAGAGAGAGACAGATGGAATACATCAGTAAATCAGCTTGAGTTAATTTTTTTTAGCAGAAAACAAAAAAGGATTTCTTACTTTCCTGAACAGTTTACAACATACTAGCAATTATCAGAAACCTTCCTGCACAGTAAGCCTTTATAAACATTTTCTTCACCTCTGAAAGTCTGCAAGAAACCTATGGTAGAGAAATGGTAAGGATGGAGAACGATAAACAATATATGAAGAAGGGCATGGCAGTTTTATGTTCTCTCCTAATGAAAACATGATAGAGAATTGAGCAGCAAACACCTGAAGCTGCATATATGCTCCAAGAAATATCACAAAATCCAGATAGCAACATCTGAAGATAATGGAACTTTATTACTGAAGTCAACAATACTTTTACCACTGACATCATCAGGAAGACTGAGGCCAATAAATTACTGTTGATGCTCCTGAGGGAAGCAGTCCTAGCACTTGGCTGTAGTGGTTTGGATGAGCACTCTAAAAGACAACCTTATTCTTCCAAATACACTGCCCTAAAAACTCCAAAACAGTATTTCAGTAGGACAGGAAAAAAAGCTCTAAGACATTAAAATATCTGTCTTCAAAGGACAAAAATAAGATTCCCCTTATGTTCTTCGGAATAGGAAAAAACCCTACATTTTAACAGAAAAATATTTAGGCCACACTTACTGGTTAAAGTTTTTTTGCCATCCTGCTGAAACACCTCTCAATGTTGTTCTGAATTTATGTATACAATATGACTTTAAATCAGCATATGATCACTCACCAAAAATGTCAAGTGCATTATCAAGATAAGCCAAGTATGAAATACTATGGAGGGAAAAATATTTCAAAGAAGACACAAATGGACCTAGTTTCACAGCCCGTTGTTCCAAATTATCAGGATTTCACTAACGATTGCATTTGTTTCATCTTGTCAGAATGACTTGCAGCTTATGAAGTGCATTGATCTACTGGTGAGAATTAATTGTAGAACCTAGTGACTTCTGTCAAAGTAATATACTTAGTTAAAACCTTTCTGTTGTATATCTTTGTTGGTGTCTCCAAAATTAAAATTCAAAGTTAGCAAAAGCAGAACTCCCTAGGAATCTCAAAGCATCAACTGAATGTAGCAATTCTTTCTCATTTTGTATTCCACACTAAACCCAAGGTCAGTTAACAAAATATATTCTGTGAATAAAAGCATAATTATTGGTGTAATTTGCAGTGCAAATGAAAGAAAATCATTACTGCCTAATTAACAGTACATATGTCAAGAAACCAATAAGAAAAATACTTAGAAATAAAATAATAACAATTTTTAATTCTAGGAGCTCTTTATCTTCTGCTATGAACAGGAACCTCAAGCCCTGTTTGTTGCCTAATTTCTTTTATAAATCATTCACTCCAAATTGTGGACATTTTCCATAGCAGACATTTAAATCTCAAGAAGGATTAGTGCACTAAAGAAGAGAAGCTTCATTAATCATTCTCTATTCCTTGAAGCCAATTTTTAACTATGGCTTCTTGATGAAGAAAACATTATTTTACTTCCAAGTTTTGCATGAGAGCTTTCCATAAAAACTCCTCTAGGATATCTGAGACACTTCTAGAGATTTTTCTTTTTTAAAAATTCATATTTTTTAACAGAACATTCACAAATGGAGATAGTCCATGAGCGTGAAGCTCTTGATGAAGGGAAAACTGCACTCAGCTATCAACAAACTACACAGTCATTGGAGGGGGTCAACTTCCCAAATTAAGGCAATTCTAATCTCTGGCTTTTTCAAAACAAAGAGAGCAATAAACACAGCTGTAAAATTATTACACAAAAAGGATTACAGGATGTGGTCCTATAGGTTCCCAGATAAAGGAATATGGTCTGCCAATAATTTTGTAGCAAAGATAATGTACTCGGGGTAAAAGAAATTTTGTCAATTTACACGACCTCTCCCAAAAGTGACAAGCTTGAAAAAAGAGTTTTCAGGTAAAGAAATTATGCAGCTGATTTATTTAAGAACTTTAAAAAAATAGTATTCTCAGGAATTGTTTTATGTATCAGAGAAGTTGTTTATATGTAGTGACATATGATTTTAAAATGAAGATTTCCTAGACACAAAGTTCTAAGTTGATCTAATAAAAGCCACAACTTAGAGAAAGATATCACAATGATTAAGTTAAAATAGAATTCTATCAGCAAACAGGCACTGCTGATGATAATTTACCCCCATCAGTGTACAAGTCAGTTAAGGCTTGCTTTCCTCTCTCGTGCCCTAGGGACTCCACCAACACTGAGCACCATGGGGACCTCAAACACTATTTCCACTCCCCCATGTAGGTAAATGTTTGGGGGTTTCTTTTCTTTTTTTTTTAGGTTCCCCAAATCAACACTATCAAACACTTATAGGCAGAGCGAAGGAAACAGAGAGTAGAAAGCACAATATAACAGTTCTGTAACAAAACAAAAACTGTTAAAAACCACCCATCCAACTTCACCATAACAGATGTGACATGCCACAAAGCAAGGGGAGAGCACAGACTGAGGGACAGCAGATTGCAAACTGGTCTGAAGAGGCAATATTCCCTGGGTGAAACCACAGGCTGGCTGTGGATCGTTAAAGCCATGTCTAGAGATATTGAACTCTTCAGAGGACAGACACAGCATTAGGAATAATTAACTGCATTAACATTCTCTACACTGCCAAGCATTGTTCACCCCCTAGTAAAATGAACTTTGGGTTTTGCCTTGATTAGCCGCCACAATCAAGGAAAACATGTCTGAAATTTGCAGACAATTTTCATGCTTGAGGAGAGAGCACTGTCTTATTCTGTAGCACAAGTGCTGTATTATCCTTCACTTCGACAGAAGAAGATGTCAGTATGAGACACACTATATGTGACAATTTAAATGCGTGCCCTAGGGCTTAAATCAGCACAGTGCCAAAGTCTAGAGATACTTGTGATCACAGACAGACTGACCTCAACTGCAAGCCGCAGAAAATAGACTACATTTCCCAAATTCTGAGCTGGACAAGGCCTCTTTATAAAAGGTCCTGGGAAGAAGCTCATTTCTTTTTTTAAATTGTGTTGTCTGTCAACAACTACTCTAAAGCCTGAAAGCAAACAGAAAATTTCCTTGCCTAATTCCATTGGTTTTCTTTTAATAAAAATTATGTTGTTTAACAATTTTTTGTCTCCATTCAAACAAGGTATAGTATGTGGTAATGTACATTATGGTTTCTGAGTAGAGCACAGAAGGGAATTCAAGCTTCTCCAAGGGACTTTGAGGAGTGGAGATAGAAGAGATGTGTATTTTCCACAGAAATTGGAACTACAATTACGGCATTGGAGCAGAGAAGGATGGAGCTCCCTGAGCAGCAGCAGCCCAGCCCAGTGACTGATGCTCACCCCTGCTGCAGTGCAAGCCCACTTTTCATGCTGGCTGTTTGCTTGGACTGCAGACTGCTTCTCTACCAGCATTGCTATTGCAGTTAGGTATGCAGTCTGGAGCAGCAGCATGATGTCTCCCAGCACAGAAACAGTGCTATACTGATAGAAAAAATGGCCTTGAAGCGTCATCACAGCTTATTCTCCTCACACGAGCTCCTTAAGGGTGGGATCACTACACAAACACACAGTGTTATTAAGGGGGTACAAGCCTCTTCACACACTTACAGCTATGTAGTTACTGCAATATGCTCCAGCTATTCTTACTGAAGAACCAGGTGGTGTCTTTCCAAAGCAAAGCCTTCCTAACTCAGTCAGCCATCCATCTCACACTCTCAGATGGCTGTAATCAAATACTGCTCATTTTGCTTTCCATTTAAAAGGAGCTTGGATAAACGCTCCGCTGTGTTCTCCTCACGTTTGCACTTGCCTGGACCTCAAAGAGCAGATCTGTACCCACCCATGTTATTTCTGTCAGAGGCGTCACATCGTTTCCAATGTGCCAGTGAATGTGTTGATATCTGAATCCCATGGCTATTCCCACTGTGGGCTCTCCCTTTGCTGCCATTGAACATGTATTTGCAGTGCCTGTTATAGAACATGATCTGGGGCCAGCAGAAGAAAACTTCTCATCATTAATCTGCTATTATCAGCTCTTCATGTATGAAATATGCACAACACAGGGAACTGCTCTGTGTGGAGAAGAGGTCTTTGCCTTAGAAACAACAAACAGCTCTGGATATAAAACATACAAGCATGCACAAATCTGTGCACGTTTCAACACAGATGAAATCCATTTAGAACTAACCAGGTACTAGAGGGGTTAGATCTGTAGATCAGAACTCATGGAGCCTTCTTGGCAGCATTCTGCTTTTGCAAACCCTCAAAGCTTGTGTGTTTCTCACACAAGTGCCCATCT
The DNA here is from genome assembly GCA_013398075.1 of Notiomystis cincta. Classification (NCBI taxonomy): domain Eukaryota; kingdom Metazoa; phylum Chordata; class Aves; order Passeriformes; family Notiomystidae; genus Notiomystis; species Notiomystis cincta. The sequence goes on from VZRX01010461.1 coordinate 99,019, forward strand.
CACCAGGCATTGCAGGGACTGGCATGAAATTCTGCATTCTGCAGGTTCCTCCATAAAAACTTCCACAATGGGCCACACTGTGCATGGTTGTACAGCTATGTGACCTGTGGGGGGCTGTGTCCTACACAGCAGAGTGATGCTGCAAAGCCAAAGTGCTCAGCACCTTCCAGAAGAGAGGCACTACCATTCCATCACTTTGTGACACTGCTGGCACACTTGGCCAGTTCCAGGGGCAGGCACACCAGCTACTCCGAGACAAACGGGCTGCCTGCACTGCATTCCTCCTGTTCTCGCCAGCTCTGTCTATCATCTGTTTTCCATTTCAGCTCTCTACCTCCCATTCTTTTAATGTATCTGGAGGGTTGAAAAGTATCTGCTGGTTTCCTGGTCTCTGCTGCTGGAAGCAGAGTCGTTTTTGTTACTTGTTCCAGGGAGCAGGCCAGAAGCAGACAGCCAGAGAGAGCATTAAGCCAAGAGGTGGAGTTTTAAGGGATTCACGGGTTATTTTTTAACTTCTTGTGATCTCTGCCTCCTGCCTTGAGATTTTCCAAGCATATCCAGAGCCACTGGGCCTGGCCATGACATGCACTCATGCTTAGGCCACACAGTCATGATCACAGGCTGCTGTGAATCACTGAGCTGGGAATGACTCCCTCCTTCCTGCACTCACTGCTGCCCTGATTCAGTTAAAAAACTTAATTGATTTTAATTAAAATAATGCAAATTCCTACATGATGCTCTCAATTTAGTCTAAGAATAGTTTACTTAGATTTACTCCACTTTTGCATAACTGATTAAACCAAAATAAGCCATTTTTGTGCTAAAATCAGTACTTAGGTTTAACTAACCCAGGGCTGGTTTGTCCTTCCAAATGTGTGCAATAACAAAGAGCGTACGGAGGCATGCAGTGAGTATTAGCTTGCACTGTGAAACACAACATTAATCTGTCACCCCCTGACCCTGTGCTGCATTGCCAATATGTCAAACATCTTCACTCTGCTTAGCCCAAGCACATTTTGTGCACTGTGCTCTTTGTCAATAACCATTCAAATAGTTTTCTGCCAGTAAAAGTCACCACATTTTCCTGCCCCCTCCAGCAGAGTTTCTTAGCTCTTCATGAAAATTTAAATGAAAAATATCGACAAGTTTTCATTGTTTTTAAGCACACACAAAAAGCAACTCCATCTGCTTTTTTCCCTTCTTTGAAGGTAATGCAGTGCCTACGGATTTGTAATTCCAACTTCGTCTTCAAGTCAGGCTTGAAAAACTGAAAACATGTTTTTATGTGGGTTTTAAGAGAACTTCAGAGCTTCTCAAGACCAGTTTAACTGAATTTCGGCAGTCCTACCTGTGAACAACTTTGTGAAGAGCTTTGGGTCCTTCAGCAGAGGAAATGCTCTAGAAATGGACAACATTTATCATTTGCACAATGCACACACAAACACAAAACTGACAGAAAATATCTCTTATCTCTAAGGCAGGGAAATACCCACTTCTGAAGCACAATTTATCACAGCTACTCCTCAGCACACTCTACTGCCTCCTACCACAGTAAAAAAGGTAGCCTGGGCAGGAGGGCTGAAGTTAAGCTTCATCTTTTGGCTGGAAAGTACTTCCTCTAATATTAGTGAGCACAAGAGGTACAAGAGAAAGGAACCAGCATTGTTTGATATCTTTGCAGTGTGGGGAAGAATGGCAGCAATGCCCTGGTGGGATCACACCTGTATCCTTGCGTATGAAAAGCACCTTGACAAGCTACAGGGTGCAGAGGCACAAACCTCTGGACAGCCTATGAGTATTAGAAATTTTAAAAGGCAAATAAAGGAAGGGAACTATGAAAATATGATCATTTATTTAGGAAGAGGGTTTTTAATGAGTCTTTTGAGAATTTGCTGTTTTGGGGAAAGGAGAGGGAAGATGTCTAACCCTATTTGGCAGGGCAACGAAAATCCTCATTCTCTATGCCTCTTCCATATCTAGTCCCATGTTATTTCTGGAACATTTTTCCAGAAATACTTGTGTTTATTCCTCTTCTAGACTCAGTTCCATGACACATGTCTGCAAAGTTGGGCTGACTTCAGTGGGACTGGCAAAGGTGGAGGAGATGTGCTCTTAGACTTTGCTGCGGGGCAAAGATTCTAGTGAATTATTTGCTCTACTGACACTATATATAGTAATTTCTAAATCCATCATGCAATTCATTCTGGTCCACAAAGAATTTGCAGTTGTAGAGATGTTTATTTCTTTAGACTTTGCTTGTAGAGGGACAGTTTCCTGAATTCTCTTGATACTTCCTGTTCTCATAGTACATGGTATCACTAACTTCAAAAAGGAGGGAATAAAGTGATGAGGGAAAAGCTACAAGTAATATTTCCCTGCCCCCCCCTGAGTTTTTATTTTGGCTCTCTTAACTGCAACATCTCATTTCTCTCAGGAAGTTTTTTGTCTTTTTATACCTTTTTCCCCAAATGGAAACCATCTCACAGCAGCTCAAGTGGCTCTGCCTTGCACACTGCCCTAGGGTTTCTGACCTTGGAATAACTTCCAACTAGTCATGATTTATCTGGATGGTCAGAGGTTACTGTACACACAAATGCAATTCCTTCCTCATACTCGCTCTAGCCTTCTCTTTGGCAACTCCAGGTGTCATCAACAATCTACTGTATGCCATTTTATGGCCTTTGCTCCAGTATTTTATTCAACTGATAGCCCTTCTGCTGAGCAACTGCCTAGAAAGGACTAGAGCCCTTTTTCTCTGTATATATTTAATTAGTTTAGCTGCTGATTTATGTGCTAAAGAGTTGAAAATTCCTTCATAATAGTTCTGTCCTTGCAATGCTGCCAGTGCCTTACTTCATCTTGACATTTGAATAAAATGTCTTTTTATTCCTGACTACATTCAGGTCTGCATTGATGCTCCTCTCCAGAAATTAATGTTCAGAATTACCTGGCTACTCCATGGTTTCCTAATTTTGAATTACAGCAAATATCATTAGGGTTTTACACTGAGCTTTCCCAGTTGTGTGTTTTGATGACCCTCTTAAGCCTGGCCACTGGCAATCTCAAAATCTCCTTCATTCCAGCAAATAAATGAATTTTCCCATGCTCTTGATAATGTTTTAAACAAAAAGCTAGGAAAACTTTTATTAAAAAAGCTTTTACTTTCTTTGCAAATCTGTTGCTATGCTGCTTTATCTCTTCCTCTGTTTTTAGATCAGCCCCACAATGATCCACAGAGCAGGACCCAGATCAGATTGTTGCTGACATCCACTGCTTGATAGTTAAACCTGGGGGAAAGTCTGCACCACAGCCGAGTCTAGTCTAACATCAGAGAAAATACATGTAATTTTCTTTGGTTTTAGTCACTTTTTTAGAATATTGGCAGTGACCAGGACAAATTATCATCCTTTAATTCATCTTATTAGGTAATGGCAGTACTACTCTTTCTGCTATTAATTTTTGCAGATACTTCTATCACTCCACAAAGGAGTCTTATGTCCAAAAGGACATAAGAGACAAAGTAGCTTTCATGAAATAATTTCAATTACTAAAGTCTTGAGGATTTTCAGATTATACAGAAGAAAGTTTTACCCACAAACACTGCTACTGGACTAACTATAGCCTAGACTTGTGGTCCTGGAAAGAATGGGAATTTCTAACTATCTTCAATGTAAGCACAATCAAACTCAGTAAAGCCAAGAATGCAGCATTGATATATGATCAAAAAGGCAGTTCAGAGTAAGGAAAGGCACATCCTGCAAAGGAAGAAGATATAGCTTCCATTTTTCTTACTAGGTGCTCTAAGGTGCTCCAAAGCCTGATTTATGGCACTCAAGATTTACAGCACTCAAAAATCCTGTGTACTAAGATACTTTTTTCTTTTCTTAATCCGAGTCCTTTTTGCCCCTGTTTGAAATAAAACCAATGTTTGATTATCATCTGCAGCAAATCCACATGCCAACATTGATCAAATTAGGCCACTAGGTACACTGCTAGCTCATTTTTAAAATGTTTCCAGCTTGGGCTGCCTAGGGTTTTCACCAAAGCAGATGCACAATTTCAGCTTTATAAGGCTAATTTTTAAGCACCAAGGACTGAAAATATTGGCCTAACAAATAGTCAAGAATAATAACCCCTGTCAGTTAGAGCTGGCTGATTAAGAATGAAGGTGGCACTAAGAAGTCAGACAGCCTGTGATCACATTAAAGAACATGATCCTGTTACAGGAGCACATGACAGAAGAAACAGAATCAGGCTCTGAGCACTGCAAAACAAACAAAGGAACAAGACAGTTCTAGCTCTGAATATTTTTTTTTTTATTTAAATTTAAGCAATTAATTTTCAGGCATGTTTTAATATGACATGTAATTTACAAAATATCTCCCAAGATGACAAGCAGAGTTTTCTCAGTCTTCCTAGGAAAACAACAAAGATAACCCACATAGTTTTGGGCACAATTTTACAGTGGGTCAAAGGATCAAGCAAGAAGATGAACAAATGAAATCTTAAAAAATTGATTAACTTCATAAGGCCAAACATTTACATTAACTGCTTTGCCAAAAGTTATATTAATAAGGATATTGAGCAATACCTCCAGCAACAAATCTGCTCTGAAATGTCTATGTATGACCAGCTCTCTACACAAAAACTCCCCCGGGTGAATTCATTGCTAGGCAGTGTTCGCATGGCACGGTCACACTTCTGCAATGCCTTTCAGCACATTAGCTGCAGACCCATCCTAAACTGGCTGGGACCTTCATTACTGCCTCTCACAGAGACACTGGCCCAGTCTGTGCCCCTCTTCTTTCTTTCTCTCTGGTGGTTTTGTTGTTAGCTTGCACCCTCACAGCTCAGACTGCCTGAGGAAGCTGAGGCAGTTCCACGCAACACACGATCCAAACCTTTTGCTGTGTTCACAGATAATAACTTTAGATTAACGTTAAGCACATGATCCATTGGCTCACGTTACATTACTTCAACTGCAGCATGTCACATTATGTCAGCCAAGGTCACCATTCAGTGTGACATGATCCGATCTAACACGGTGCAGGGTTATTGCCTCCTGAGGTAGGAATCTCAGGCGAAGAATCAGAAATAGAATGAGCAGATGCACATAACAGATCACTTTATAATACTCCTGGGAAAAAAAGAATCATTTAATGTATTGCAAATTTTGCCAGTATCCTCCTTCCTGGATTCATCTGGGCCTCCAAACTACCATAATATGCCTTTTTCTTCCTCTTCTTTTTTATTTCTTTTAAAAGTAAGACATGAGGCTTGTTGAGTCAATCAGACTGACACTTGGACTTCACCACAGGAAGAATTTCAAATAATTCAGTGAACTTCACAAGCTCTGATCACTCTGCTAATACTTTCTGCTCTCATAGACTTCAGTGACCTCTGTTTCATGAATAATGTGAGTGGTAGTGCTGAAAGTCCCAGAGGATTCTGATTCCACTGAGCAATGTGGGGTTTTGGCCTGCAGGGTGACAAGCTGTAGGAAGGAAATGTTTGGCTGCATCCAAAAAGGGGAAAATTTTAAAAGAACTGCTAAGTCTTCTGGAGTTTTAACTTGTTTTCACACACTGTGGAGCTTCCAAGTTAGAAGCTCTGTTCCCTCCTCTATTACACCCACAAAACAGCATCTGTACTTCAAAGACAAAGTGATACCAAAGTTACACTCAGCCATATGAGTCAAAGGGCTGCTTAGGTTCATGCAATTCTGCTATATGGCAATAACCTCCCTGATTTTATTCTTGCACCCATTATAAACACAGCCAATATATGCAGTGTAAGGATGGTAATATTCAGCTTTACACAGGCAAAAGCCATTCAGATTCCAAGAGACTAAAGAAAGAAAATTCTCCTGTTAGGGTAAACCTTTAGTTTTCAATTAGACATAATAAACTTGCATAAACTACAACAGAGTCATCAATGGCCACTGAGATAATTTCATATCTGGCAAAACAAAAAAGCAGAGTTTCAAGAACCCATCCTGTCTCTAGTACAGCACGAGGATGTATCATTTTTAGAACAAAGGCTAAGCTAATCACAGCTGACTTCACATTTCTCTATTTTTTGTCCACCTTTGTAAACATGAAGGTAATGTTTTTCTTTTTAGTATTCTGTGACAACAGAAAACACAAGCATTATTTTATTAACCTTTAAATGCAATTTGGTTGTTCTCTTTCCATTTCAGCTCTGGAGCTTTGATGTCTGAGTGACATTGTATATACCTTAAGGGCTCAAAAAAAGTTCAATAGTCTTCATAGCCTCAGCATAAAATACAGAATAAGAAAATAAAATAAATAAATAAGTACATACACAGATATTTCCCTCTTTTATGACTTTGAAAAGCTGCAGCTGTCATTTGGTTCCTCACTCTTTCCTCAGGCTAGAGATCATCTGATCAGATAGGAATGAGCATAGTAGAGTCCTTAGACTGGATACAGAGAAGCTGATATTTTTTACCTAGTCAGTCCTCTCAGTGGGAAAAAAAAAATTAAATAAAACCAGGCAATTCCTCAGATATACCCAGGGAACTGCTCCCCAGGTTCATCAGCACTTACCTGCACCAGTTGACTCCCATTTCTGTGTAGTCTCCAGAACTCAGGAAAAAAATATCTTGAACCTCAACCTTCACAATTTTTGTTCCCAGGTTTAAAAATCTCAAACCTTGAACCATCACCATGGAATCTTGAACCACAGTCTTCCAAGACTGGGTCAATTTGGGTAAAAACATTGATGCAAAATCAAAGCAAATATTAATTCAGGCCAGAAAAAATCAATCCTTGGAGTAAAACATAAGGCACCATTCATTATTTTGAGACACCTTCAGTACCACAGTTCCAAATCCTCAAAACAACCTGCTAGTACAGAAAACAGCGGGTAGGTTTGGAGCCCTGTTAACAAGAGGCTCTTCTAGCACTGCAAGAAATAAGCTGGTTCTTGACCCTTTCAATATCTAAGTCCCTAATCAATATGCTAAAAAAAAAGACCCAAAATTTTCCATTCAGAAGTGGGATTGACCATACAATAGTCAAGAGGAGACATTGGTTTCTACTGACAACAGTTTTGCTGAATTCTGTGACCAGTACCTTACGGGATAAAATGATCTCTGCCCCACTAAGCCTCAGCATAACTCCTCATATGGGTGACAGACCCATTACTTTTGCAAAAGACAATATCAGGCATACCAACACCTTCCCTTTTAGCACATCACCTCCTTCTACAAAAGCTCTTTCTGGAGGGCTCTTCACACAGTCCAGTAAAATTAAAATGTCTAACTTTTTTGCTCAACTAACAATCTTATGAAGATCTGCCCAAGGTTTTGAACAAAGTTCATATGTCTTGTTATTGTTGTGAATTAAGGCTTGATAAGGACTGTGAAGATGCCTCTTAGATCCTACCATGGCTTGGAGCTTTGTTTTGTTGTCTGTATTTCTGATATCTGAAACAGAGCTTATGTTTAGAACATACTATTGCATTCAGCTCTACAGAAAATAAGTAAGTAAAAACCTGATCATGCCCTGACAATGGTGACTCAGTTCATTTTCACAAATAGCACAAGCTCCTGAAATGGGAACAGCAGAGCAGCATAAGCCAGGATGGCAGGTGTCACTACTGAAGTGACAAGTCATCTCTACTTGATCTTTAAAACAAGGCTGCATCACTAGTTTAAAATATGAAACTGAACTTTGGTTCAGAAACAAGCAGGTGATCTTGTACCAGATTACCTGATTGCACTGACCCTCCTTTTCTTTGTTTGCACTGTACTGAAATAAAATTAAAAATCACACCCTTATCAAAACAAATGGAGCCAAGTTACATATTGCTTGTACTACTCTGTCATTTGTCAGTGAGCAAAGGCAGAAAGCAAAGCAGCAGGGTGATGTAGTGACTATAACTAATGTTGCTAAATATCACAACATTTTTAGCAAGTCTGGCTTCTCTCCTCAGTAAACAAGAGACAGTCACTGAGCTTGGTGACAATGAAGAAAAATCTGCCTCTTTGTGGAGGTGGGTGTATTTCACTGCCAGAATTATGGAAGATTCAGTATCAGTGAGATATTCTGATTGAAGCTAAAGGCAATCCTGTCCTGAAAGCTGATAAATTCCCAAGCATATACCCAGGCAAAAGTGAATGTAAAGGACAGTTCAATTTCTTGCAAGGGATTATAGAGAAGAAATGGACATTTACATTTCAATCCCACAGTAATATTCACAGCAACTCTTTGCTGTCCTGAAAATAAACCTGACACATTTTTCCCCCCCAGAACTTCCACCAGACCTAAGCAGGCTGTGATTTTTTAAGATTCTGAACCTCTAGAATAATTTTGTAAAAATCTGGATTAAAAATTGCTATTCAGGAAAACCACAGAGTTACAAGAACTCAGATTAAAATAAAAATGGGGAGAAGTCCAGTAAAGGAAAGCTGCAACAAAGAGGCAAATGAGCCAAAAACATTGACCATCCAGTAGGGAAAAATCACAGTGGTCGTATTACCTGCACTGTTAATTAGATAGGGCAGTTGCCAGTACAGGAACTTTACAGTAAAGTACCTGCCTGAAAAACTTAGCATACTTAAAATATTCAAAATCCATCCCAGTTTGAATTAAGAGCACTTTTTACCCTACAGTAGGTTTCAAGATGGAATGAGTAACCATGGTACACTTCACCTGTAAATAGAATTTTTTGGCTCTTATACCACATACCCTAAATCTCTGTATTTTCTCATCTGTCAATCTTCATTATAAAAATTCCCATTCAAGCTGAATAACTGTCTTCTGAGACCTCATCTGCTCATGGCATTGATTCCCCAATTGAAGCCAGGCCTCTGCTGGAGATGTCATCTGCACACCCAGCTGCAATGTCATATGTAAGGGATTACAACTTTAGGTAAACTGGAAGATGATATAGATGCAGTTAAGGAACAGAAAATTTCTTTCCATATAAATGCCCCAAGCACATGGACAGTAAAGATAGAGAAACAGAGATCATATAAGCTAGTATATGCAGAAGGATTTTAAAAAACGTTAGAGTTTCAAAACAGCCATGGAAATGAGCATCCTCTAAATAAAATGCTTGGTACAACATACCTTACTGCTGGCAAAATTTAAATTTGGTTTTTTAGGTTACAGAGAGAGAAAATGCAAGAAAAAAAGAGACTGTGCATTATTCAGAGGGAGTTAGTCTTGATGTCAGCTTGGATGAGGCTACTGACAAATACATAAAGATATTTTAGTCTTGGGGAAGTTGGGGTCCTGTGCTGTCTTTCCAGTCAAAAATTGTACTAAGAAATTTTTATATTGGTTTGAGTGATATTTGGTATAATGATCTTCAAAGCAGTAAAACCCATTCTTAATCAAGTCTACTTAAGTAAAGGACGTGTTGTCAGAGGATACGCTGCAAGGCAGCAACAACCTCTGGGTTATTTCACCTAATGAGGAGCATCCCACAGCAGGGCTGAGCCTTGAAGGGCTGCAGCGCTCTGATCCGCCGGGAGAACCATCTTGCTGGCCTTGAAGCGGAAAAGCTGAAGCAGTGCCCTGAACAAGCCTCACACTGGTGAAGGGGGGAGACATGGGGGATTCCAAGAACTGGATTAGCTTTTACTGGAATCCTTTCATATTGCCAGGAGAGATGTATAAGCAGAAAAACAGAAATAGGGTAAACTCTGCCAAAAAGCATCCTGCCCTAGTAGCAATCCACACAGTAAACTTGACACTCCTGCTTCATCATATGTTTTCCAATTCCAGAATTATTAAATAGTAATTGTTCTGCTCTACTTCCTATTTTGAAAAATGCTGCTTTTTGCTCTGCCTTTTTAACATCTTAAGTCATTTAAGTTTTAATACTCTCACAATGAACGGTTGTGAGAAGGAACCTTGCTGAACTTTATAAATTTATTTCAAGGCTTGAAGATGCCATTATTTATATCAGTTCATAATTATTGTAGCAGTCACTTCCAGCTGCCTCATAATGCCCCCATGAAAAAGGGAAGTACTAAAAGGAAAATTTTCCAAAGGTTTTAAAGCTTCTATTGTGGATGTTGGATACAGAGAGCTACCACATTTAAGTGGTAGCAAAGAGTTCTTCCAAGAATGTGACCGTGAACAACTTGTTCTCATGGATGTCTGTGTCAGAACTGAGAACAGGCCATGCACCCACAGCAGTGAAAGTATCATCTTTAAAGCTCAGCCTACAACTCATGTAAGGTAGGGAACAGCAATAACAATTTGCAGCATCCCGGTGTTTTTAACCTTTGCAGGATACTGGTTCCTTTTCCAAGCTCAAAAATGTCAAGCAAGGGCATGCATACTCAGGTGAGGGCAACACTTTACAAAAACCAAAATATATGAGGTAGGAAAAGAGAGACAGGAGATTGTAAGCAAATGACACAATAGAACTAAACCTGAGCAAGCAAGATATAATTCTGATAAGACAGAGAGGCAAAAGAAAGAGTAAGTAAGTATCCTGATGAGGAAAGCATCTTACTCAGCCACCTTAGTATTCAAATATTCTCTGTGCCACATATTTTGTATGTTCAGGGACCCTGTGGTATACTTTCCTACTGAACTCCACTGTGAAAATAAAGGTGTGTACTTCTGCTGCACTTGACAAAACAAGGCTTTTGATAAACCTAATGCAGAAAAAAAAAAATCAAAGAATCATGCACGGAAACAGGAGGGCAATGACTACATTATGTCCTCAGTACTCCTTGGGTTGCTCAGCCAGTGTTTCAGAAACACCACCAGAGCAGAAACCAGCTCACTAAGACATTCTTCACTGTCATCACAGGCAGGAAGTTTATAACCACCTTGCAGCATTCATAGCTGTGCTGCTTTGTAGCTGTTTCTCCAAGCAATATTGGGCAATGAGCACATGTCAGCACAGCTCACCTCCAGCCAGGGAGTGACCATTAGTCCACCCAGAGCAAGCTCTATGCCTACTGACATGTTTATTGCTGACTTTGGAAGGGGTTTGAGCCCTCACTCACAAACTCAACAAAGTCAAGTTGGACTTGATGCCAAAAGGGCAGTTTCACCAGTGTCAGTGGTGATATCTGATTGCTGGACTAATGCTCCACATTTGATAGAAAGCTGGCTACTCATCTGCTGCTCACTCCAACCCTCTGCTTCTGACTGAAGATTTTGCTGAATCCCAACCTGTAAGTTTTTAATAAAAAGGCAGGAATTCCCAAAGCCCTCTTTGGTGTGCTTCCTCAGAGCCTCTGGCTTCTCAGTGGTGGGTCTACAGCAAGAAGGAGTCCACAATTGTGCTGCAGAAGAAAGTATAAGATCTGCTATCACAGCTGCACTGCACTCAGCAGTGAGGTTGAAAACTGTAAAAGAGGGCCCAGGAGTAGGACCTAAGACTGAACAGTCTAGAATAAGATGTAGATATTTATTTGAAAGAACCTATACAGGAAAGGGAAGTGTATGTTCAGCTCACTCCAGGTATTGCTTCAAATCTCAAAGAAATTAACTGCAGTGCCTGAGCAGAACCTCTCTGAACACCCATAAACCCCTCAGGAGCTTCCAGAACAGTGTAATTACCTCAAAATTGGGAAATCCTATCTTTCAGCATGAAGGTCACTGACATTGTGCCACCTTATTTTCTGCAGAGTGTGTTTAAGAGCCTTTAGTAAGACCAAAAAGCTGGGTCATATATTCTCACATCAGCGTGTTCACACTCACAGAGACAAGGGAGACTTGCTAAAAGCCTGCATGGTGAGAACCTCTCTGCCAGAAGGATATTCCCCCAGAGACTGGGCATGTCACTCCTGGAGTCATTGTAGCTGCCCTGGCACCCTTTGGTTAGCCCATCCTTCCCTTAGCTCCCAGTACTGCATTCAGCTGGCTACCAGTAGGTGTACTGGGAGGCAGTCATGAGGACTGGATGTGAGCAGGAATCCCCAGACCAAACCCAGTTAACAGCCTTGTACCTCTAGAGTTTAGCATTCAGCAATTCTGGCCACATTTCTCCAGCATTTTCAGGTTTTGGGTGTCCTTCTCCAGGTTCTAGCAGGAAGGGGACTGCAGGGACCTCCCGAGGGAAGGGTGGGGCTGCCCTGGCTGGGCACAACCAGTGCCAGCCTCCTCCCACCGTGGGGTACAGGCAAGTCCCCAGAGCAGCTGGTGCAACCTCTGTGAAATGTGCAGAGCCCCACAGGCAGTGGGTGTGAAGAACAGCCCTGCTCACTCTGGGGCCAAGGGGAAACAGGGCAGGAGATGCTCCAGGTACAGGAGCAGGGATTCCCCTGCAGCCCTGAGGAGCCCACATAGGAGCAGGTGTACCTTGAGACACTGCAGCCCAGGGGGGGTAATTTCTCACCAACAATTTTAGTTGGCAATGGATGAAATTAATTTTCCCCAAGTCAAGTATGTTCTGCCTGTGAGGGTAACTGGAAGTGACCCCCCTCCCCCTGGCTTTATCTCACCCACAAGATTTTACATCTTATTGAGGAGGGGTGGCAGCTGGACATGTTAACTCACCACACCATGTTTAGTAGTTCCAGGGGAGATAGTTAATATATAGCCAAGAGCAAAATATGAAGGTGTCATTTTTCCCACCCAGAAATAACATGAATTTTAAGTATTTATTCCTGGAAAACCCAGTTCTGTCAGTGGCATTACAGCAAACATGACCTCTCTACCTCTATACACTTCTTGCTAAAAGTAAAATATCCAGATAAAAGAAAACAAAATTAACTATTTAAGCAGAGAATTCAACTAAAAATGGTAAGAAGAAACAGATGCAAGAAAATCCCCTTGCTTTGGTATTAAAGCTCCTAAACTGAAGTTAATGCCTCCTTTTCTTATTGCTAGTTGCCAATAATGTGCTTTTTCACCAGTATGTCCAGTGTTTCAAATATAGTCTCAGTTCTGGTTTACTGGCAGAAGACAATTTTATGTAAGCAATTTTACTCAGTGACTTGGACANTATGTTCTGCCTGTGAGGGTAACTGGAAGTGACCCCCCTCCCCCTGGCTTTATCTCACCCACAAGATTTTACATCTTATTGAGGAGGGGTGGCAGCTGGACATGTTAACTCACCACACCATGTTTAGTAGTTCCAGGGGAGATAGTTAATATATAGCCAAGAGCAAAATATGAAGGTGTCATTTTTCCCACCCAGAAATAACATGAATTTTAAGTATTTATTCCTGGAAAACCCAGTTCTGTCAGTGGCATTACAGCAAACATGACCTCTCTACCTCTATACACTTCTTGCTAAAAGTAAAATATCCAGATAAAAGAAAACAAAATTAACTATTTAAGCAGAGAATTCAACTAAAAATGGTAAGAAGAAACAGATGCAAGAAAATCCCCTTGCTTTGGTATTAAAGCTCCTAAACTGAAGTTAATGCCTCCTTTTCTTATTGCTAGTTGCCAATAATGTGCTTTTTCACCAGTATGTCCAGTGTTTCAAATATAGTCTCAGTTCTGGTTTACTGGCAGAAGACAATTTTATGTAAGCAATTTTACTCAGTGACTTGGACACTGGACATTCATTTGCAATTATGGGTCAAAGTTATCTGCTAGAGACAAGACAGCAGAAAACAGCTTCTAAAGGAACAGCAAAATTGTGAAAAACATTTCTGTTCAGAAGACACACTGTCTCAATAAGAGTTCTCAGACGGACAACATTTCCATACCTCCCCCACCTTCTTTGGGTCACCCATCCCCCTGGGGGCAAGAAGAGGCAATGAGGCCCCTCACCTTCCAGGGCAGAAAAGTGGAAGAGGAAGGACCAGGGGCTGCAGAACAGCCCTAAAGAGAACCTGAGGTCGAAGGTGATGGCAACTGCTACAGAGAGGAGCAGTTCTTGGTGCAGAAAAAGTGCTCCTCACCTCGCTGCTCCTTCCACCCCCTCCCCGCACGGGCAGGAAGGGCTGTACCAAGCCAAAACAGCCGACCATCATCTCCCCACCCCCAGGCAGCCTTGACAGGCAGCTACAGGCTGATGACTTTGGCAGTGGCCTGTTCTTCCAAGGCCTGGAGCTGGCTCTGGTGCTGGCCTCTTGGAAAGCAAGTACAGACACCTGAGTACTAGCAATTAAAATGATGCAATACATGACACGTATCCGTCAGAAATAACCTAGCAATTGGGTTGCTGGCACACCGTGCTGCAGATAAGGCAGCACTGATAATACTTGAACTTTTATGTCTTTCACTGAGATGTTTGCCACAATGCTATTTGTTCTCTGCTCTTAAATCTGTATGCTCACTTAGCTTCACAAACTGATTGCAGGATAAGACTCTGATTTGCCAAATCCAGAAATAATGCAGCTTGTGTTTGAAGATGCATTTTGCTGGGTTTCTTTCTCATTGATCTTGGAAGTTATGCAATAATATTAAAAACTGAGCCATCACAAAGAGCACATCAAGGTACACCAGAGGAACAGGAACAACCTGGATAATCCCCTTCACATGTTGTTTCAAAAACTTCTCGCCCACAAAGAGTGTTCACATGTTTAAACACCATTCTAGGTTCTGACAGAAGGCAAGAAGTTCAGTGAAGGGCTCGCCCCACATTGGTTGTGACAAACTGCAGTGAGGTAGTGATGGAGACAAGAGGTTGAGCAAGTGCAGCACCTGGCTGAGCAGGATAGCCAGGTGCTGCTGCAGGTAGAGCCATGCTGTGTGACGTGGGGGAGGCAGCTCTTCCTCTGCCAGGCGTGTCTGCACAGCACAAGGTGGAGCCAAGCACAGAAACATGACTCAGTCTCTACACAACTCATTCACAGTTATCTTAGATCCTAAAAACAACAGCCATCTTAACATGGTGCTCCTGCCTGGGCATGGCTAATCAGTCTTCCCAAATATTGCACAATGTAGTTGTTCCTCTGTCTGTTCCACAAAACCCAGTCATATGACCAGATCTTCTCACTCCCTTTAACTGTGCCTTGTCAGTTTAGGTCTGAAGCACCTTCAGAGAAGGTCCACTGCATGGGTTAAGTGTGCCACGTTCCAGCCACAGGACTGTCAGTTGGACAGGCTGCATGAGGATCTCTCAGTCTGACTGTGGTTAAAGTAACGTGACCCAGAAGCTATAAAAAAGTTTAAAATCGTGCAACTGTAAAAAAGCATTAAAAGCTCAGATCTACAGGTGAATGAACCATTATGCACAAAGAAGCAGGTAGCTGTAGATATTTGTATGTCCCATATAACAAGTGCTTGATTTCTGCTACAGGAATCCCTGTAAAAATAGCTATCAGTTCCCTGAGGTCATATTTACTAGTGTTCCCTTTAACTAAAACACCCACAACAGTTATTTTTGGAAACAAGTATGTATTTGGTGTCCTACTAGTACTCCACACTTTGAAACCTTGGCAATACCTCACAGTCAAACACAGCTACAGGTCTTACCCAGAAAAATTTTCCTTATGCACATAAGGCTTACTCATGTTCAGTAGTCACACGGATTGGAATGACATATGTACATGAATTAGGATTTGCAAGAAAGGATCTTGAATGTGGTGATGGAGCAGTCACTATATTCATAGTTAATTAAATTAAATCGAAAAGGTATATTTATGGTTAGGATTAGACTATTAATACAACAGATTGGCAATGGAAGCATATCTTTTAATTATGAAAGAGCTTTTTGATAGGATATAGTAATCACAGAAATTCTGTACTTTGATATATCACATTCTGTCAGAGTGGGTTTTTTGCTTTTTCTTTGCCTAGGTCAACCAACTACATACCATGCCTTGAGCAAGAAGTAGCCATTGAACTGATCACTCCTTAAATTTCAATTCCTAGTCACACTTAATAACTGTCTATGCCCAAATCCCTGTGAGGGACAGGAGAGTATCACAATGATACAGAGCTCACATCAATTTCTATGACACTGACTTGGGTACTGCTGGCTTTAGAAACACTCCACTTTCAGATGGTGAGCCTACAAGCCCAGAGTACAGTTTAGGGAATAGAAGAAATATTAAGGGAAAACTAGGGAACTGGGACTCGGCTTCTTATTCAAGTATTTTTTGATTCTTAAATATTTTTTTTTAATCTGACTTCTGTGCCGGTTTGGACACA
>VZRX01010462.1:8005-22124 GCA_013398075.1 Notiomystis cincta
AATTTAGTATAATCAGCAGGAGTTTTCGTAGCATTGCTGTGAATCATTAACAAATACACTCAGGACAGAAAATACCAGGACTTTGCTGGTTACTTCCTGAGAAAAATCACTACTTTTTCCCCTATTTTTAACCCATAACTTGTTCATTATCTTCTATACACCAGCTACACAACATGTATATAGAAAAATGGCTGGAACCTGGAACACAATTGCTGAGTTGGTCATGCACAAGCAATTGTAGTTTCACATTTAATGTGTGTACACAGGCTGTACAAGAGCATGCTCACCACTGATCTACATTCTCAGGTGTTTCTGCATCCACACACAAAATTCCATTGTATGGCAGCTCTGTTCTTCAGCTGCTCATCTCCACAGCTGTCTGCAGGTCTATGCTGCCCAATAACATATTTCCCAGGATAATTGTTGGATCCAGCACTCCTGTTTTACACTGCACACTTGGCTTTATTTGGCATGAACTATTTTCTACTGGGAGCAACTTCCACAAAATTTTCAAGAAAATTCACTGCAGGGAGTGTATAAACCAGACCAAGGCAGTCTTAGTTCCTTTGGTTTTTAACAGTTTGATGCCAGGCCTTGGAAAGCAGCACCTCCATGGCCTTGCCATCAGACTACACAAAGAGCAAACTGGTGGGCTGCCACACAATGTGTCACACACTCAGAACAGAAAATCCACAGATGTGGCTGACATATGAGTAAAGTCTCCAGAGGTAATATTCTGAGGAAAATGAACCAAGCCCTCTCAGGGGCACACCAGATGATCCCTAGAAGGTGTGAATATGATTGTCAGAAGTTTTCATCAACTGGCCAAGTGACAGGGTCACTTTGCAGAAGTGGTGTAAGCAAAGGTACCTCTGAACTTGACACCAAAATATGTGGAGAAGATGGGACATTCTGTACCTGCCCTCTACACATTTCCTGACACAGATGCTGCTGGTATGACAGCAGAAATCACACTCTCTGTCAGCTGAGTGGTTGACTTGGGTTAGTTGACTGAGCGTGATCTGTGCAGTTAAACTACAGAATGTTGAGCAGAAAAACCAAAAATCATGTATCAAGCCCTGTGGATTGCCTTTTAAGTGTCCCAAGTATCATTTTGTGAGCATTTGTGCAAGATACTTACACAGTTAGAGGAAAAAAAATCCCAAAAATATTTCAGCAATCCAGGCTGGGGAACCACAGTTTTTGTAAAAGGACAAGATATGAGTTGCAAGCACATGCAATTAGATCACATAATCCTGTGTGCAAAACATGCTTGTTAGCTGCTATCTGAGGATGTCAGCAGGGAAGATGGAAACAATATAGAAGGAGACTTGAAGATAATGAAAGCAGAAGGGTGTGAAGTGATTGTGCTCTTCAGATCAGCCTTTTAAGTTTCTGTGCAAGATTGACGATTTTGTCATCCTGCTTTTTTATGAGGTGTTGAATGAATGCTTAAGAAGGCAGCACTTATCAGTGCTCATCAAAGTTTAAAAAGAACTGTTTGTACTAGCAGTCTGAAGATACCAGGTCTAACCAGGTTAGAGACAGTCAAGTATTAAAGATGAAAACACTGTGAAAGACATATATCAGGTGCTTGCACTGTAGCAGGCCATAGTTTACACGTGTGCTAGAGTACAGACCTTGTTATGTGCTTTTACTGCATACCTTTGATGAAGAAAGAAATGTACAGAATAGGTAAGACAAAGAACAAATCTAGCATTAAATACTGAGAAGTGGGTCACATAGCATTGTAACAGGAATAATGCAGTTATTGAATGGTGTCTTTTTGATTGGTTGTCATTTAGAGTGAGTTAAATACGCAAAATTATTTATGTCAGAGAAAGCAAAACAATTAATGGATGAAACAATGAACTGGTGATTAGAGGTCATCAAGTTCTTTTCAGCTGCTAAACTGTTGGCCTTAGTATCTTCTCATATAGTAACAATGTGCAATTAATTTCTCTTTCTTTACTCCAAGACTGTTGAACAACAATTTTTATAACAATTGCATCTTTCAATAAATATTTTGTCTGAAAAAGTTTAGACAGTAGTTTGTTTGCAAAGTACCCACCAGGTTATGAGCTACTCAAAATCACCTGTCAAATCATATACAACATTGTCCCAAACTATATAATTCTAAAGGTCAGAGACCTGACTTTTATTTGATCATATCCAGGCTGACTAAGAAAAAAATTTCAAGAGGAAAAAAAAAGAAACAAACAAACAAAAACAACAACAAAACAAAACAAAAACANCAGAAGGGACAAAAAACAGATGTAAATTTTAAGGAATTTTTAGATACATTAAAATAATGTTTTCATTGATTTTCTTAATACTGAGTACCCACACTATACAGCTGCCCTAATCTACACTTCTCAGATGTTCATTCAGTTCACATAGTCCTTATAAACTTTTCTTGCTAAAATTATTCTTATGATCAAGTAACATTAGGAATATTTGTGGCATAGCAGAAGAAAACTGCTGAAAGTGTTGATGAGTAGCTACCACCAAATATAATTATGTGAAAAAGAATGATCATTATAGCTGTCCAGGGGTAATCTTTCATTATAAACATGTGGATCTCATATTTTAAAATACCATGGATTCCTTTTTCCTGTGTGAGGCAAAGACAGACATAAACCATTAGAACCAACAACTAATTGATGTTGTGGATTAGTGTGTTTGGCAAGTCTCTGATTTGCAGGGAAAACACTAAAACATCCCCTTTTTTTTTTCCCCAGAGAAACATAGCAGTAGCAGAATACTGCTAGAAACTGTTCTTTTTCATGGCATTTTAAAGAGGAGCCTGTAGAATTTTGTGATTTTCTTCTATTTTACCCCATTGCTAGGTCATTATGCCCGTAAAGATTTGAGAAAGGATCCTACCTGCCACAGGCAGTGCATTGCACACTCCAGGCTCTCTGATAGTTATGCAGGTGGTTATGCTTCTGTCTCCTACCTTCCACAGTAAGATAAGTTTGAGATGAGGAAATAACAGACCAGACCATATTTTTCCAGTCCTGTTTTCTTGCACAAAGGAGAGTCAAGATCCATCATAAGAACAAATGAGGTCCAAAATGAAACAAAACTGATGAAAAAGAACTGTTGTAGCACTTAGCTGTTGTTCAAGCAGCCTCAGCTAGAACAGCCACATTATGTTTCAGAGAGTCTCAGCAGCAGACAACAAAATTGTCATTTGGAAAAAGATTGTTGGTAGACAAATTGCAGGGGACATCTGTAGCACACTGGATTTCCTGTCCCACTACTTCTATCCTGTGCCTCATAGAGTTTTTTCATCTGTTCCTACATACTCTGACTGCTTTAGCACCCAGGCTCACTTCCATCTGCTTGTCCTTGTCAGTGTCTAAATAGCATTTGGCTCCATTTAATCATCATTTGCACTCCATTTGCAAATATAGGTATTGTATCTGCCAGCTAATTTTGGACCATTCCAAAATTCTCTTGCCAACACATTCCACCCACCTGGAAGCTCCTCCCTTCCAAAGGACAGGTTGCAGGTGATGTACAGATACTTCTGTCAGTTACCATGCACTTGGACTGCTTCTTCTGCAGTGCAAATCTATCCCTGCCTAGTCTGTGGGGATGGACATTAAATGGAATAGCCATACCTCTATCCAGTTTCTTCTAGTTAAAGTTATTCACTTTGAATCTTATACAAGTAGTAAAATACAGGAGGTGAATATAATAATCATGAATGTGAAAGATAACTTGGGATTTCACCCAGGTTGAAATAGGCAGGTCCACACAGCCCTCAGAAAATTTACTGAGCTGTACTACTCACTTATAAGCTTTCCATTCTCGCATGTTTCTGTGTAGACATGGAAATTTAAGATTTGGCAGAAATCCTGAGTGCCTGGTCCTGTCTACAAAATGGAAACATACATGGACTGCCAAGTTTCGATTAGGATTTGGATTAGGATCCAAGTTTCCTTATAAACACATGAAGTAATCATTCTACTCAAGTCAGTACCCATCAGACCTTAGTTAGAACATTGGTCCAGTCTTGGGCACCTCAGTTCAAAATAATTAGCCAACTGGAAAGAGACCAAAAAGAGAGCAATAGGAGGTCTAGAAAATATATACTACTAAAACTGACTGCAAAAACTTGGATTGTTTAGTCCTTAGGGTTTTGGGTTGATTTGTTTTCTATTGAGAGTTTTTTCCAAGACAGATCATTCCAATGATTTTGTTTACAGTGCTGCTCCACAAACAGTTACATTTGAAGGGTTGGTGAACTTCAGCACAGAGGCAAGAAAAAGAAGCAGGAGGAAGGGAGGGTTGAAACTCCTTAAGCCAACTTTGTCAAGAGATCTAATCAGACAACTACAACCCTGCATCTAATCATATGTACTATACTGCGGTGGTGGTGTTTTGTTTTCCACTTTTTCTCTTGGCATATGAATCACACTCTTCCTTGGTTAGTATGAGTCGTCACTTGTTAGCTCTCTGTCCCAAAAACAGATCAGATAATGTATTCCTACAATGTCTGTGTCTAATCCAGAAGTTACCAAATCTTGCAGTGTTGGGGTCAAGCAGGCTGAGATGCTCAGACATCAACATTTTCCATCAACATTCATGCAGCTGTTTATATGTCTTCCCATCTTGGCTCAAAACACAGAGCTCAAGAAATCTGAGCTCTGATTAACAGAACCAGGTACAGTTGGCTCTATGTGTAGCCATCCCATCTCAACAGCATGAATTAAATCCATCTGAAGGAAGAAAACATGTTTATTATTCCCTAGCACTTTGGCTAAATCTGATTACATGCTTGTGTGTTAGTGATGAAAGTGACAGACACGGTGTCCTTGAGGAACATCTGATCTCATCATAACTGACAACATAGATGTGTCCTCAAAGCCACTTCCAGCATTTCCTTTGCTTCGGTTTAACCCATCTAGCTTTGGGAACTTAATAGAGGCAGTGGAGGTGTTTAGGACTGTCCTTGGAAGTTGCCTGTCTTCACTGAAAAGAGGGGAAAATGTTGGCTAGCTGTGATCCTGAATTGATTGTTTCTGTTACATGTCAGGATGTATACTAGCTAAATTGATTCCTGCCAATTTTGTAGCTAACCCCAAACTCCTCCTTTGCTAACCAACAGCTCTCACTATTGATCACTGAGAGATTCTCTCATCCCAGGTGCCACCCTTCGATTTGCTTGGTCTACAGAGAACCATTGATTGACTCACCTGTGCTCTGCTCTGAAACTAAAGCCATAAAAGCAGTAGAAGATGGAAAGGGAATTGGTACAAACTCTGGGGATCTGAGAACAGCTCTAATAATTAATCTTTTATGTGATTTTTATGCACTGTGGAGATATCACATCTTGTGCTGATACTAGGCTGATATAGGAAGGCTCAGAGGTTTTGTTACCATAATCTTCCAGAAGTTTGGATACATATCTCAGGCTTATCCAAACGTATTAGATGTGGGCATTGGACAGTAAAGTTCATGGGATATTAATATTTTGGCTATAGTTGATCTAAACATGACACATCAGCAGATTGCTTTGTGCTCTTTCAGTACATTAACTTCTATTGTAGAGTAGGAACAATAGCAGTCTCAAAAAATATCAAGCATTTATAAAAAAAATAGCTTTAACTTCAAATAAGCTTTTAAGTCAAAGCTTAGGTTATGGTTCGGGTTAGTTATTATTTGAGATTTCTGCATCTTAAGCACAAAGTCTGTAAGATTACCTTTTAGTGGAACTACTTTGGTTCATTGAAGAAGCTTTCAAAGGCAAGACTTGCTTGCCAACTTCAGTTTCCTATGTTTGTTTTATCTATTAATCCATGATCTTCCTTTTCCTGTTGTCACTAAATACAGGTAAATATAGGATTATCAGTATAACTTGTCACTTGGGGATATTTTCAACTTGCTTTGCACAGGTGTAATTGGTGAAACAGTGGAAACAGAGGCAGTGGCCTCATATACCTTAGCACTTCATTCTTCTATAACTACATCCAACAAATCTATTTGCTTCAAACCACTTTTTTTCAAGCGACCTACTAAGAACCACTTTTTGAACTACCATGTCTTCATTATGCCTGAACACCAAATTGTTTTGACTCATGCCAGTGGCAGTCAAAGACCAAAACCCCTTCAGAGAAACTCCCTTAGGGCACAAGAGCCAAAGTTCTGAAAAGTCAGTTTAGTCCCACCTGCAGTGGCACCAAGCCCTGTCTTCTCCCGTTACCTACCAAGGGCTGCAGCTTCCTTCATGGGCCCAGCAGCTTCTTGTCACAGTTGGGAAACCAAAAGCTTTCACTAGCTCTCAGTCATCATCACATTCTATCCAGCTGAACTCACTCTTTATTTACAATATTTCTGCAAACAGGAGAAAACTCAGAGGAGGGAAGGATTGGTTTTGGATTGCTACATATACGAGATAATCTGTGAAAGGTGTAGGGAGATGCATGGTGGTCCTGCTCTTCTACAGAGAAGTGTAAGGATGTTCTAAATGTTGTTTATAAGAACTCCTTACACAAATGATACAAGTACAGAAAAATGACCACTGCCTCACATTGCAAGGAAGTTGAATTTGGTCCCAGAATAAAGTGTTCTGTTGCAGACTACGTTTGCATCCACTGCACCACTGCCTTGATCTGATATTCAAATTGTCTCTGCTAAGAATTGTTTGACATAATTTCACCCAGTTTCTAGGATATTTTGTAATTTTTTGCTCCCTATTATCAGCATTTTTATAAAACTTAGGACATTTTGAATTAACATAACTAATCAAGGAGGTGCAATTTTCACTTGTAGTTTTTCACAGTCCCTCTGTGCAAAGCAGGAAGACAAACAGTCAGGTTTTTGTTGCCTTGTAATATGTATAATGATCACTTTTATAAACTATAAAAATACAGTTTATTTAAGTTAAATAAATTTGGGTTCTATGGGGAATATATTTAAAGCCTTTGGGACCTGTAAAGAGAGCACATGCATAGCTACAGGGTATATCTCAAGATGATATTTGAAATCTTTCTAATTATAATGAATTGGAAATGGTTTGGGTATATAAAGCTATGCTTTTACAGTGGATGTGGTCAATGGGGATTAGCTCTAATTGTTGGGGTTTACAGAGTTATGGCTGTAAAATAATACTGTGCTATCTGGTTTAAAACCATAATAGAGGCCAGAGCATTTTGATTTTTTGTAATTAATTCTTTTTTAATTCCAAATTCCTAATAAGCATGAAACCAGAATAAATAACTCCTAAGACTTTAACCCAATAACATTAATTCTTTTGTACTACTAATTATCAAGAATAATTACAAGTCACTTTATATCATGGAAATTATTAACTTTATACATCTTCTTGGAGCAAAGTCTTGAGGCATGGAAATACCTAAGCTCAAGCAATGGTATAAAATCAGATACAAGAAGCATGCAAGGAAGCATGTTGAAATGCCTTTTTTTAGTTCAGTCTGAGAGAAAAGAAGAAAGAGCTCCAAGGAAAAGTTAACATTGATGGGAATAGAATTAGAATTTTTTTAAAAAAGAAAGGGAATGGAAAGGAGGAAAAGCTTCCTACTGTATATCTCAATTTCCTTTTGTAATATATTCCTGTTGAATTTAATAATGCTTCCAGAACAATCAAATGCATATTTTCGCCCTTACATCAAATGCATTTTACTTATTTTTATTCAGATTAAATTATTTCAAATTGCTAGAAAGTTCTTAGGCTTCTTGCAGATTCGTGTCAGGTGAGTAGATACTCTCCTGCTCACCTTGGAAATTTGTCTACCTCACTGGAACCAATTAAAGATTCCTATTGACTTCAAAAGATTTCTATCGATTTAGAGATTCTTCTCCTGGGAAAATCTGTAAAAACCACCAAATATTTTGCAATCTAGACAAAAATCTAGATTGTAACTGTGATTGTAACTTGCTGGTAACTCCAGTGAGGTCTTGGGAGAGTACAGAGAGTGTCAAATTGGGTCCTTATTACCCAAGCATTAACAGATCAAGATTAAATTCATTTGAAAGAAAAACATCCATTAAAATTTCCACTTCCCCCAAGAGAAAACTGTAGAAAATAGAATATGCAAACTTGTCAAGGAAAATTATACATTTTTCAGCTTTCAAGTACACAGAATACACTCAGTGAGAAATCCAGGATCATTAGTGTTGATATTATCAACCTGATAATAATTTGGAACAATTCTGCTATATTTGACTACGACTAAATAGCTTAACTAGGTATAATCAAGCTAGTTATTGTGGATATAATGGGAATGTAGTAACATTTCTCCTCATGACCTCCTTACAGTTGCTCCACCAGGAATATATGGAGTGTGAAATTGCAAATAAATTTTACCAGAAAAAACAGACTATATTTTTATTAATTATAGGAATACTTGTGTTGCTTATTTAAGTATCTTAATGAAAAGCAGTGATGTCCATCACTCAAGTGCAAGACACGTAAAATGGGTCAATTCTGTAAAAGTTTCTTATTTAGGCACTGTTCTCCTTCATCTCTTAGTGAACTAGTTAATTCAAATAGTCTGATATGATGTTACTGTTACAAGGATAGTATGGCAAAATCTAAATCAGTTTAATCCCCTCCAACATAAAAATTTATAATGGCACATGTTATGCCAGTATTTTTCTTGCTGCTTTGTTTGTGTTTTGGTTTGGTTTGGTTTTTTGTCTTGTTACTGGTGTTAGAAATGGACCCAGACACAGTTCAAAACACAATTTTGTAGAAAGAATTAACTGAATTCCTCTCAACACTTTTTGGCATGGAAAATACAAAAATAAAGTGTCACTCATGGTGTTGTAGCAGTGTTCACATCACATTCTTGCCCTCTAATCGTTTACCATCCACATGGTAGTCCACTTTACTCTGACTCTGAACACAATTACTTCAGCAGAGGTCCTGTGGGAGAGCTGCTCAGTCCTCTATAACAGTGCTCTCTCAGAAGATCAAGAAAGCAACTTTCGCTTTTCTTTGCTGTGAAAATGAGCAACATTTTGAGAATACTACAGGTTATAGACCCCAGCAAGCACAGACTCACTGATGTGCCTCTAAGAAAGGCAAGGCCCTGGTATGTGCAAGTTATCACAACCTGATCAAGGAGGATGGTTTAGACCCTCCTGTAATTCCTCTGTTGGTACAGCCCAAGTGCACCACCTGAGTTATCCAACCTACTGATCCAACTGCTATTGATCCAACATTTATGCTGCCAAGCTATTGATCCTACATTTATGCTGCTACATAAATGTCAGGGGGACAGGAGAAAGGTTGGAGCCAGGCATGCAGTCTTCTGCTCCCAAATCAGTATGCTCCTGGGCAGGAAATAGAAATGAAAAAGTGTATCTCCCATTACAGGTCCCTTGAACCATGCAGTGTCCCAGAAAGGGTCTGTTTTAAAGGGGTTAAATAATCATATTTATTACAAACAGAGCAAAATGTTTCTGGTATCTGGAAGACAAAGATAGTCAGGCCATTAGTGTTGGTCTTACTATTTCCCACATTGTCAACACACTTGCCAAAAGTGAATTTATCAGCTCAGTGCAACCACAAGAATTAGTTTATCTAAATGTCCTATGAGGAATGAATTGTTTAGCGAGGGTTTTGAAGACTGGGAAAAATCTAATATTTTATTGACATATGCTATATATTTAATTTGATGCTGTGGTTTCAATGTCTCTTCTGATAAATTTTAGTAAATTCTATGCTAAGAAGAATGGAGTTGTTTCAGTATTTATGGAGTTTAAAATGCAGGGTTAACAAAGGAAACATGTTAATTGAAAAAATGTTTGTGCATATTCTTGCAGTGGTTAAAGAATACTTTTGCTAATTTTTTTGGTCAGTTGGTCCTAAATATTATAAGTTTAGTGTTTTTCAGGTTTATTGTCTTCTCTATAGTGAGAAAATCCTGTAACAAAGTGATTAAACAGCTCCATTTTTATTTTTTTAGGCATATTGGAGATAACATCTGTAGAAATTGGAGTTGTGGCAGTTAAGTCTATTAAGAGCAACTACTATTTAGCCATGAACAAAAAAGGAAAAGTCTACGGCTCTGTAAGTACCTTTCTACATTCCAAATGGATTTCAGTAGTCAGCACAGTTCCCTGTCTTGCCTGTTGAAAACACTGCTTGTCTATGTATTGCTACTAATTAGTGCTGAAATGAGCTGTTCATCAAAATTTCATCCTCTGATAAACCAGGATCACCCCTCTCCACAAGCTTCCTGTTGTTGCTAAGCTCGTGTC
Source organism: Notiomystis cincta (assembly GCA_013398075.1). NCBI lineage: Eukaryota > Metazoa > Chordata > Aves > Passeriformes > Notiomystidae > Notiomystis > Notiomystis cincta. Next base: position 18,245 of record VZRX01010462.1, read on the forward strand.
ATACCAACACAGCTGCTGGGATTTATCATGCCTACTGCCTCAGCCACAGTGCTTATTAAGGAGTGTTCAGTAGAGAGGGTCTCACAAAATGTAATCTTTAAGGCTTTTTTCCCTCCTTTTTTTACAGCACAATCACACTTAGAAGTAATTCAAGAGTAGGGGAGAGGGGGACAAAGGGTGCCTGAAATCAAGGAAACTTGAGCTGATGGAGTAAACACACCAAATTATCTAATTAAAACTTCGAAGAGATTCCTAGAGTAGCAGGCTTTAAATTTCCTATATTGGTTAATGAATAGGATTATGGACAGTACAGAGAGACATGAACTTAAATGTCAGCAGATAAGCTTTATCTGGCCAGAATTCAGGTAACATTTGAAAGTTGTCCGTATATACTTAACTTGTGTTTGTGCAAGTTTGGGATTACTGATACTCTCAGGGGAAAGAAAATCCAAACACCAAAACCCAAAAGTAATCAACCCAAAAAACCAAACCCAGGAAAACTCAGTGACTATCCAAATATTTTTATTAGAAAGCAATACGATCTATAAAACTGACACCTAAACTCGAATATATCCTCACACATCCTCATGATTACACAAACATCAGATTGTTCTGGTGCTACACCTGGTTTGGTTTGCAATTTTGCAATGTTGTTCCAGTTTCTGGGAAGGTTATGAGCCAATCTCCAGGTTGCTTAATGTTCAGATCATCCACATACTTTATAGAAAGGAGGTCACATATAGGGACTGGGTTTATCGTTGGGCAGTGCAGCTAGGCCTCCTATTTCTGCTGAAAACAATGAAATAGTGATAACCTCAAGTGAAATTCAAGAGGCTTCTAGTCATCTGGCCCTCTTTTTTAAAGGAAGCATTTCTACAGAGTGTGTTTAGTTCATACAAACTATATAAATTGTCCTCCCTCGCCTGCACTGTGTCTAGTCACCTCTGGCTCAACAACACGCTTCTGATTTTCTAAACTCTGTGACAGTGTCAAAGAATCACATTAAGGAAAGACCATTTTTTTATATTCCTGTAAATGTAGCTTTTAATTTCTAGATTTATACTGGTCAGAAATACAGGATGATCAGTGCTTATTGAGAGGGAAAGCTGTGTACTGAGTTACTCAGTTCAGTCATTGACCATGGGTATGCTTCCTTACATAGGTGAAGGTTTTAGCATAAACCACCTTCTTCAATTCACACACCTCAGTTTTACAGTCTGCACTTCAGTCATTTCTGATGGTCCATCCCAAAGCCCAAGACAAGTTTCCTTACTTAAGTTCTTAGCCTTGGCTGGCATGGAGAGAGTCTATCCCAACACTCTATGTGTACAAAAGACGTTGAAGCAGCTTTTATGTACCATAGATGGAAATTGCTGCCATAAGATTCAGTAATTCATAGTGTATTAGAAACAGTGTTGACAGGAAGATACGAATGTGGGAAGCCTTTTTTTTTTTTTAATTCTAGCTGAGATAATTTTTCAATATTCACATCATAAAATCACAACATAATGATTTATCAAAACCTATTCCATAAAGCTTTAGCGATTTCAAGAATGCTTCTGTTATTATTTTTCCCATAATCCCAGGATTTGCAGTTAGCCTCATATGACTAGTGTGGCAGCTTGCAGATGGATACGAATACCAGAACCAATAAAAATTGTAAAAACACCCTTGAGCACGTGCACAATAGACATTGGTGCAGACTTATGCTGAAATTTGTTTGAAATGAGCAAAGCAGTCCTGTGTAGCTCAGACCCCTGCCAGTAAGACTTCTTAAGCACATCACAACATCATCTTTTCTCTATTATCTAAGAATAGAAGTAAAAGTTCCATTTAAAAAAATTTGAGTACAATTCTGCATATAGGAAAACAAGGAAAGCTCCTTCTATGTTAATGAAATACTTTTCCATTTGACTGATTTTTATTAAAATGAGGGGGAGAAGACTCACTATTAGGTTTCTTTAACAAAATAAGCTTCTTTAACAAACTGGCAGATAGGAGAAGTTACTGTGATTTAGAACTGTGATTGATGACCTTTTTAATAGCTTGATGCCAGAGGTGACACATTACAGAAAATAACTGGCCAATTATCTACATGGCACTTGTGAGTGTAGGCAGGGTCAAAAGTGGTCCTGTGAAGAGTCTTGCCTTGATAGTGTCTTCCTCACTGGCCATTGTTCAACTAACTACCAGTCCTAAAATTAAAGAGCACTGTGGGAGCCAAATTGAGTTAAGTGCATGCAATTCTGTCAAGCATGAATTCCATGGTTTTATATGTTCATTAGCCAAATATCTAAGGATTTTGATTGTAATGAAAGTTACAATGTCCCTGAAATTCTTACCTGTACCATGAAACTTGATTTATTATTCAGACTTATTTCTTGTCTTGTTCATGATCACAGTAAAAAATATGCATTTAGTTAGTGTATCATACTCTAAGATTCTGACCTGAGCTCTCTGAGCTGTGAAATGACATTTTCTGAAATGCAGAAACAGCAAAATGCTAATTTTTCATTTTAATTTAATTATGTTTTAAACATCCCACTTTTAAAAGCCTTCTAAATGGAATATAAGTCATTTGGTAAAATTGGATGGGTTATATGTAGGAATTACTTATTTATGAAAAGAAGTATTCTTGGCTTCAGTATAGAAAAGTGTGCCTGTGTAAAAGTACATTTAACATTGCAGAAAAAAGTAGTCTCCCCTACATGCTTCCATAGGCTTGTATTTTTTATTCCTTCTAACAGCCTGACAACTGGTTCTCCTTTAAAAATAGAAAACCTTAATCCCTGGTACCATACACAAAATTACTTCCACCCTTGTTTAGTCAATAAGATATGGGATCATACATGGTTCCTTTTTAGCTAAGCCTCTTTTCAGGTCAGCCAAGTGAATAGGCCTCACATCAATGGTGATAGCAGCATAACAGTCATTTGCATCTATCCATAAAAAGCCCTTTTTCATTATCAGTTTCATCTAAAAATTCTTACTTTAAATAAGAAATAGGTCTATCCCATCAATATTTGTTTAACATATGGTATCAATAATCTCATTCAAGATATTTAAGAGATATATTTGTTAGAACTTGATTAATGATTCTAAGATTGCTTCCTCATACTTTTGAGTTTATGATTGAGAATTTGATTTATTATTGTTACAATATTCCAACAAAAGATGATTTTGAGTTCTTACTGAATTTTGTAATTTAACTGGTATATCTATGCATTGAATAACTAATTACATCTTTGGTTAGTTTCACTTTTTGTAGTCTAGCTGATGCTGGTTTATGTGCTGCAGACAAAGTGAAACTTTTATTTAAATATGCAGTAGAATCCTAAAAGAGTGTCACATACAAGAACTACAAACTTTTGAAATATTTTTTTAAAAGTATTTACCTCCAGTGTGCTGAAATATCATGTTTGTTCTGAATTTGTGGGTTTTTTTCTTCTTTTAACAGAAGGAGTTTAATAGTGATTGCAAACTGAAGGAAAGAATAGAAGAAAATGGATATAACACATACGCATCCTTAAATTGGAAGCACAATGGAAGGCAAATGTTTGTGGCCCTGAATGGGAGGGGAACCACGAAGAGAGGACAGAAAACAAGAAGGAAAAACACTTCAGCTCACTTTCTTCCTATGGTAGTCGTGTCATAGATGAACGAACTATTTTTTTGATGCAGTTGAACCAAAGGCTGTTATGTCAAGAATATTTGGTAATTGTCTTAAAAAGTAGACGCAGAGAAGTAGCACAGACATCTGCATGTTTGAAATGAGAGCAGGGGAAGCCTTTGAAGGTTTTGTACTTATTGCTGGCACATGAATTACCTTTATTTAGTTCGTTGTCATATCTTATAATCAAAATGCAAGCTGGATCAAAGG
>VZRX01010462.1:22134-37068 GCA_013398075.1 Notiomystis cincta
CACTGCAACAGACCTTGATGGACATAAGAAATCTGTTGCGTGATCTTCATGGGGAATGCTATTTATGGAATACTAACTCATATCAAAGTCTTTAATTGCTCATTCAAGCCTAATGATTCAATGAACAGTTAGACACACAAGCATTTACTGGAAGCACTTGGGTCATATGCACAAATAATGACATTTCTGGAGAAGCCTTGTGGATGAATGGATAGGATAAGCAAAGTAGTGTATAACTGTTCTAACAAAATGAATAGTATGGTTTGCTTGTATGTCCTAAATTCATTTCTTTTTATTTCTCTCTAAGTTATTTATTTAATAGGATGTTAAATATCTTTTTTATTCGAAATGTTTCCTCATTTACTTCTTTCTTATTTTCTCTATTTCTTAGTACTTCACAGAGAGGTTGCTAGATTAAAACGTCAAAACCTCAGAAGTACTCAGAGAACAGGTATTAGACAAGGCTTTAAAGGCAGAATTTAGAGTGTATAATCCATTTTTTTCCTAAACTGTCTTGCACTTAAGCATAAGACCAAACAAGCAGTGCTTGGATTTATGGTATTGAGTGTCTTTATATTGGAGAAATTTTTGTACTTATCAGCACTCAAGAACAAACTTCAAGAAATACTTTGTTCAAAGGGTCTTTCTGCTATTTTGAAATTGAGAGAAGGAGCCACATCTGTACTTGGGTGTCAATGCATCTGTGTATATTCATCTGACTTTGATTTCAATTTGGAGCTAGGATATAACACACTGCTATCAGTGTGGTGTTCTGCAGCACATGTTGGGCTGGAACTCTGATGTGGACAGCCCTGTTGGAATCACGGAGACTGCAAGTGTTAAAATAAAATAGCAGAGTGTAATTCCTAAGTGTAACGTTTGGCCTCTGAAAGGAAAGAAAGAAGGCAACATAGTCCTGCACTCCTTATTCAGTTAATACTCTCATTAACCCATTTGCCATTGGTACCAACTTGTAGAACCACAGGCATACAGTGGGAGGGGTATCTAGCTAAGGGCTGCAAGACAGGAGATCCAAAATCATGCTCGTGCATTTTTCAGAGATTGTTACTCACATGTATATTATATATGAGAGCCAACCAAAAAGCTGTGCTGGTTTCCAGCTTTAGCATGCCTTTCATAACCATCACAGTAACTGAAGGCTCAAAATACACAATATCCAGCACGTTTTTATGAAGTGTTACTCCTCCCGTGGCTTAACTTGAGCAACTGCAGTATAATAAAGTTAAGCATAATATGAAGTCTGTTCAATTAAAGGTACATAAGGTTTGTTTTATATTTTGCTTTACTCAGTAACTTTAGAGAGCTCTGGATAGCTCACCAGTGTAACCATATTGAGATTCATTTTGTTAGAGCAGATAAATAGGAAACAGTACATCGAACAATTTGTACCACTGTCTTCACATTGTATTCCACTAAATAAATAAATAAGCCTTTGCAGTGTCTTTAGTAAGAAACAAAAGTAGTATAATATTATTTTGTTTTAAATACTTTAACTGATAACTATAAGATTATATTGATGCTGCAGTTTATCTTCAATATTTCTTGTTGTGAAAAAGTTGGTTTTATTTTTATTGTTTGGAGACTGTATTTTGGTACAAAGGAGAGCCTTGCTTAATGTGTCTTTTTGAGAATGTTTAGTCTCTATAAAGGCTGGTGTTGTTGGAATCTTCTATAACTTATTTAAGTCAATGTTTAACCAGCACTTCAATCTTAATCTGTTATTTAAATATTAGCTGTTTTTTTTTTAAAAAAAAGGCAAAAAAAAAGCTTTCCCATAAAATACAGAATGGTCAGATTATATTTCCTGTCCTTAAATAAAGTCAGCTGTTTTAAAACTAGGAATTCATTGAGAGACACCATATTTTTAGTTGATAGCTGATGTTGTATTTCATGGTACTTTATCTCCAGTTTTCTTCTTCACAAAGGACATTTTTCTAGAAAGAGAAATAAGAATTTCAGATTTTAAATGTAATTGCAGCTCACAGCAAAATTTAACTACCATGATAAAAGCGAGTTTCTGTTGTTTAAGTTTGTAATCAGTAATTAAAACTGACAAGACATAATGGACCACCCGTACTGAACCTTCAGTATGAGTTTGGACAAATGCAGTATTGAATGACAACTTAAAGAACATTTAGGGTACAAATGAAATTCTCTTCTTACAGAATTACCTAGATGACTTGGTCAGGGGAGGATTATGCATAAATATTATCATAGTACTCAAAACACCATGCTGCTCAAACGACAAGATCAGGAAATATCACTTTCCCAAAGTGAGCCAGGAGCCATTTGTGACATGAAGAGTGGTTTCTGAAAATTAACCAAAATAAAAAACCCTTGAAGGAATCAATGATTCCTGTGTGTTTGGTATACTGTAATACCCACTGTAGTGGGAGCAAACTGCAGATATTAGAGTATCCCAGATCCTCATCCACCAGCTCTGTTTTCTGTCACCCTGAGCATAACAGTCTCCTGAGTAAAAGGAAAACAGGGGGAGGGGTTTAGAAAATAAAAGGGATACCAAAATCACTGAGCAACAATGTATAGTATGTTATATTTAAATAAAAATAATAAAATGTGGGGATTAGAGAATAAAAGTATTGTCTTTGTTTGTTTTATTAACCTGAAATTGTACTGCACAATAAAATTAAAAAAGAAAAAGATCTGTTGTGCTACGGGCTGTGATTTCTTGCTGTATAGCCCCCAAACAAATATCACCTGAACATTCCTAAGTATTTTTAATATTTTGTATGTGTGAGGCCAGTATCTCCACACTAATAACAACCAAATGCTTCAGATTCTTCCTGTATTTGAATCCACCTAGTTTTATACAGTGGAATAAAGCAATGAATTTAGAGGAAGCATATTTGATGAAAGATTGAAGGGGTTTAGGAAGAAGAACATGTACTAACATTTTTAAGGTAAACTTTAGATTTGGAAAAATGGTTACATTTTGTATAAAACTTCATTCAAGACATTTCAGGTTATGCAGTTCACTAAAGGTTTGCAAGTTCTAGAATTATGAGCGCAACTTTGTAGTTCATGCCCCTCCTAAAACTGGTTGTCTCTATTCAGATAAACAGTGACTGTTTCAAGGAGTGATCTTGAAACTAATGACTGAAAACAACCCTTCTTTGGATGTATCAAGTATCATTATTTATTCCATCAAGTTAGATTGTGGGACTGATTCATCTTCCTAATTTGTTGTTAAATTGGAGAAGGAAAACTGTAACCTGTAACAAACACTTGCTGCTCCAGCTAGTCAATGTGTCAATACTGATGGTATTTTTCAGAAAAAGACCCTTGACTGAAACAATTTCAGTGCAACTTCATGTAACAGATGCAAAGAAAAGTTGTTTCCTATGGCATTGTTAGCAAAAAAATAGAATATGAAAAATTAATTGACTTCAAACAATAAATTATGATTTATAGTTACCCTTACCTCCCAAAGCTTTTGAATCACATGTTTAAATATACAGACGCTTTCTTGGAATAAGTTTAGGATTTTGTAATGCAACACAGTACACCTCATAACTGATTTATGTTTTTTCACTTGATAATCATACCAAATAAAAGTTATATGTCCTTTGTCTACTGCAACAGTTTATAAAAACATGCTCCTGTGAAAGGCAAAATACAGACACCATGACTAAACCTCAAGTAACTGATAAGGAAGTAGTGATTTCTGAGTCACTGCAGTACAAATGAAAAGATTTCCCACTCCTGAAATTCCTCACCAGGACCTTTAGTGATGCCACTGGCAGCTATTTCGTTAATGCAGAATAGAATCCTAGAAGGTTAAGGACTGGAATGGACTGTAAAGATCATCCAGTCCCAGGCACCCCTGCCATGGGCACAGACACTTCCCACTAGACCAGGCTGCTCAAGGCTTTACCCAGCCTGGCCTTGAACACTTCCACTCTTGGGGCAATCCACAGCCTACTGGGCAACCTGTTCCACCACACTCATAGTAAAGGACTAATTCCTTATACTAATCTAAATTTCCCTTTTTTTCAGTGTGTACCCATTACTCCTTGTCCTGTCACTGCAGTTCTGACAAAGAGTCCCTCTCCAGCTTCCCTGCAGTCCCCCTTCAGATCCTGGCAGGTTGCTGTGAGGTCTCCACACAACCTTCTCTTCTCCAGGCTGAACGGCCCCAAATTTCTCAGCCCATCTTTTTAGGGGAGGCGCTCCAGTTCTCTTACCAGCTTTGTGGCCTCCTCTGGACTTGCTCCATTAATTCCATGTCCTTCTTATATTAGGAGCCCCACAGCTGGGCACAGTGCTCCAGGTGAGGTTTCAACAGAGCAGAGCAGAGCAGAGTTCACTCCCTTGACCTGCTGGCCACCCTGCCCTGGAGGCAGCCCAGGATGCCATGGGCTCTGTGGGCTGTGAGTGCACATTTCTGGGTCATTTAGTAAGTGGAATGAAAAACTGGTATCTTTGCTCCATTGCTTACATGATACCCAGATAATTTTTATACTTTTTTGCATTAGAAATATTCTCGGAGTTTCACTTGCCCATGTTTTCAAAACTGTGCATCACTCTTGTACTGCTATGTTCAGTGTATTTTCTGTACAGTTATGGTCATTTCCTATGTTTTCTTCCTTCTTCTACATGTAACAGCAAGATTCATAAGTAGTTCATTGAGGGAGCTTACAGAACTGAGGTCTGAGGTCTGCAGTGCATTGTCATTAATATCACAAACAGAAGACTCTCATTTCTGGTTCCATGTAAAACATGACACAGAGGGCCTGTGCTCCTGTAGTGTTTTGGAAACCCTTGTCTCCCCTGAAACAACACATACACTTACTAGTAACATGTCAATTAGGCTCAAAAGTTAAGTATGCAATGAGGATTGGTAGTTTTAACAACCAATATGTACAAGATGTACTGGAAATGAAAATATACTTTCCACTTTCCTTCCTTTTCCATGGTTCACTCAAAGAAAGAATATGATGTCATTACTATTATTATTGTTGTTGTTATAATTATTATTATTATTGTTATTATTGCTACTATGACTACTACAATCTTCACTGCTTTTGTTAATTGGTAGCCAACACATGACCTATCCTGGTCTTTGACTGAATCTTGCTTCAGTGATGAAATGGGATAGAGATATCAGCAATCTTGTCAAAGAAGGATCAGTCTCTTTCTCTTCCTTATGGTCAGCCAATTCAACTTAGTGAGTGCTACTGATTTAGCACTCAGTTTGTGCTCACTTAAATATAATTTAAGCTATAAGATTACAGCTCTGGAAGAAGAGATATGGCTCTGTTTATCACGTTTAATGAGTACTGTATCCTTTGCCTGACAGAGACAGATAAGATTTAATCCATTTATTTTTTTAACTGATTGCTTCTTGGATGTTATGAAGTGAACGATATAGTGTGAGAGAAAAGTCTTGCTGATAGCCATAATTATTACATTTCTATAGTAATTGGGAGATGCAGTGGGAAGGTACAGTGTCAGAAATGCTAAAGTGCTTTAATACAAAATCCTGCAGCAAGGTTCAGCCTATGTTCACACTGAAAGCCACCGTCAAGTTGCAGATGGGTGCCTGGGCCTCGAGCTTGAGGAAGTCATCCAGAGGCTCTGGCTGGCCCTTGACTCCCCTGGCTGGTCTATGTGTTATGGCCCTTTACTCCCCTGACTGGTCTAGTGTCTTAGCCATTCTCCACATCAAAGTCACAACAAACCTGTATCCGATTACACTACAGATGTAGAATGTGAAGCCAATTCTATCGACAGTCAGAAAGTTACAGTGGCTGAGTTTAAGTCACCTGCAGCAACCTTTTGTTTCTTCCTCTCCACTCTGTAACAGTTAACATTTTCCTCGGACTTTTTGTCAGAGGCCTGACACACAGTTTGTCCTCATTGCAGATGAAACACAAAACAGTATGAGGTTTCTAACAACATGTTCTAAGTATACCAAGTAAGGATGAAAATTCATTTGTGAAGAAAATAAAATGAAAACTCTCAAGCAGAAGCTTGCAAACACTGCCGTTGCTGAAATCTGCCTGTGACACACAGGACTGGATGTAAGAGCAGACTAGTCCTCAGTGCTCATGTGACAGGCATTATGCTTGGTTCTAAGATTTACTTGTATTAGATTTTCCCCAAACTTGTCACCTATTTTGTTACAAAGGATGTCAGTAAGATTCAGACAGTCATATGAGCTTGTCCACTGAGGATGTTTAATACTAGACATGGTTTTGGCCCAGGAAGGACTTTAGCTTCTTAGTGCTGGACTTTGGAAGTCGACTTTAAGGAAATACTATAAAATTTCTCTATTCTTCTGCTAATCCCTCTGGCTACAATTCTGTGCTCACTGTTGGAGACAAAACATTTTAGAAGAAAATTTTTTTGTCTGTAAACTTATGAGACATGGATTTTAGAGATGGTCTGCTCAGTAGGAGAAAAAACTGTGGGATGGTTGCACTAATAGTGTTGTGGAGAGCAGTTGTCCATATCAGGACCACCACGTTGTAACACCACTGTCAGTGACATGGGCAGTGGGATCGAGGGCACCTTCAGCAGTTTCTGATGACACTGAGCTGTGTGGGGCAGTGGAGGGAAGGGTTGGCATCCACAGGGACCTGGACAGGCTTGGGAGGTGTGACCATGCAAACCTCAGGGAGTTCAGCAAGGCCAAGTGCAAGGTCCTTCACATGGGTCAGGGCAATTCCAAGCACAAGTGCAGACTGGGCAGAGAATATATCAATTCTAGCCCAGGAGAAAAATATCTGGGCATGTTTGTAGTCAAACAGTTTAATATCACAGGGCAACCCCTGCTTGAAACCCAGAAAAGCAGCCACATCCTGGGCTTCATCAAATAGCCTGACCAGCAGGTCAAGAGAGGTGGTGGTCCCCATTCACACTGCTCTCATGAGACCCCACCTGGAGTACCCTGTCCAGCTCTGGAGTCTACAACACAAGAAATGTGTGCACCTGTGGGAATAAATCCAGAAGATAGCTACTAAACTGATCAGGAAGATGAAACACCTCTTCTGTATGACAGGATGAGATAGCTGGCATTGTTCAGCTGGAGAAGAGGAGGGTCCAGGGAGACCTCATTGCTGCCTCCCAGTACCTGAGGGGCTTGCAAGAAGGCTGGAGAGAAACTTTTCACAAGGGGGGAATTATGAAAAATTTAAGTTGAAGGAAAATAGGTTTAGGTAAGATATTAGAAAGAAATTTATAATCCTACAGAATGAGATCTCAAAACCCACAATGTTCATGATCATCATATGAGAGAATTTTCATATCACCATGCACATGTAGCATCATCTAATTTTGAAGCAGAACATCAAAACTACTGGGGAAACATTAGATTAAATTACTTCTTCAAATATGTTGAGATCAGTCATAACTGGTTGCATTGATTTTTGATGCAAGTTGAGCTGGCAGTTTTGGTAGGTTGATAAAATATCCTTATTTTAACCACAGGTAATTTAAGAATAAAATTATCAAACTGAAGAAAGGGAAATTCAATTTAATTTATTTGGAAAAACCTTATCAGCACTAAAGGCTCTGAACTGAGTTTTAGGCGTGTAAGAGCTATCAGGAATGGTCCGCACTGCCGATTCTGCCACGGAGATGAGCATGGAGCAGATCTCTTCCAAAGTTCTTTATAGCAATATTTTGTATGATACAATTAACCATCTACTGAATCTAGATAAAACACAAGACAATTAGCTGCAGGCATTACTTTCAGTTACTACCAACAAGTCCAAACTCAAGCCAATAATATGTAGAGATCCTCTTAAAATTATCCAGAGCCATACAGTTGCCCAATTACTTCACGCAAGTGTGTTGCAACAGGAAAGAAACATTAGTAGTTAAAATCTTTCTAAGTAAAAGAAATCAGAGTGACTAAAAGCAAACAAGTAAAAACAAGGGTTTTTTGACAGAATATACACTTCCAGGAAATGTTGGAAAGTTTTTGGTCCCATCTCACTAACCTTTGCAGAGAGATGCAATCTGGATCTGACTCAAGCTTCCACTGCACACTGATTGCAGGAGGCAATACTGACATGAGCAGTTTCAACATGAAAAGGTCAGTACCCACCTCCTTTCAACACTCAGTAACTTGCACGAAAAGCAAAAGATAATTTTCATAGATAATTGCTGTATTTTTGGTGGTTTTTGCACGAATAATGCCACAATGAATAAAATCCTTCATTAACCTACTCCTCCTCAAAATGCATGTCCTATGATAAGTTGACTTATGGATATTGTTCAAGAAAATTTATTTATCTCAGCTTTAACTAATAGTACTATAAAATAACCTGTAAGTAGAACCACAGAATCATAAAATGGTTTGGGTTGGAAGGGATTTTAAAGATCATTTAGTTCCCACCCTCCTTGTTATGAGAAATGAGAAGGAACACCTCCCACAGACCAGATTGCTCAATGCCCTATTCAGCTTGGCCTTCAACACTTCCAGAGATGGCTCATCCACAACTTCTCTGGGTAACCTGTTCCAGTGCCTCATCACACTCACAATAAAGAATTTCTTCCACAAATTTTTTGTATTTGATTTAAGTTTCTGATCTGGTGACAGCTTAATAATTTGTGGGGTTTGTTTTCTACAAAGTGTGGTAGTTGATCAAATAGCAGACTGACCCTGCGTTATATAGAACCCTCTATTGACACTGGGGACAGCTCAGCCACTTACAGCTTCTTCTGACACTCTGTATCAGCATTTTATTTACACAGTGAAAAAGGGAAAATATGCAATGTTCATGACTATTGTGTTACTACTTGGACTCTGCAGGCATGGCAAAGATTCAGCATAACTAAAATACAGAGACAAGAGGGCAAAATTATTCTTCCAGTTAATTTTTGCATTAACAGATATGGATATATCATGAAATACATAGTAGGCTGCACATTCCAAATGCCATGTTCTTAAATTAATTCTATGGTATGACATGTAATAATACAACAGTTATGTGTAACACACACAAGCAAAGGCTTGTATCATTAGAGTTTCCTGCTAAACTCATTCTATTGTTTTCATTTCTTCAGCTCTGAGCACTGATCTAAGTTGTAGAAGCTGATTCTACAACTTAGGTAGGCAGTCTGCTTAATCAGCAACCTTCAAATATAATGCCCATCTCTAAACTCTACAGCTCTTACAACTCCATCTAACAAAGTCTTGGACCTCAAAATCATTAAGGCAGGTGTTCTTATTTCTCTGTATATTTGGCAGCTATCAGTTTGCTGTTCATAGCAAAAGTTCAATTATTAGCTACAGCTACTCCTGTTATCAGATCTCCATTGTTTTAGATGCCAAAAAATAAAAGATAATACACATTAATGATCCAGAATGATTATTTATCTCTTGTTTGATAGAGTGGAATATGACAGAGAACAATAAATACATGAGTGTCATCATTAAAGTATTATTATGCATATTTCTAAGATGCATCTTAAGGAGGTTAGGCTTATGGTTTTTACTGAAGAGATAGAATTCAAGGAGTGATTTATTAAAAAATAATGTAAAAATTATCCAGGTTTTCATTTGGAGGGTTTTGTTTTCTTCAGTCCAAAGGAAGGAACACGAACAAAACCCCTGCAGACATACTGTAGGCAGAAGCAACTATCATAGCTAATATCTCAAGATCAGTAAGTAATGTAAGATCTATCAGGGAAAGTCTCAGAGGAATCCTCTTCTTTATGGGTGGGCAAAGATAGAAAGACAATTACTGAGTGCCAAGCCCTGTGCCAGAAGAAAGATTTGAGCAATTGTGTCCTAAAAACTTATTACAAAGAGACTCAGTGGAGCTGGCATCTGAGCTGAAGAGCAGTAGGGCATAATCCTTGAAGTACGTAGCCCTGATGGTATTTCAGAGCACAATTTGCTCAAAAGGCTAAGGGAGGAATCAGAAGTAAACTGATATTTACCCATTTGGAATATAGTATCTAAAAATACTTCCTTATTTTTATTTAGTAAACAGTTAGTGAGAAAAAGACAGTAATTTTCTATAGTGCTTTGGAAAAAAAATTCTACATGTACTCCAGAGAAGCATAACATGAACATTGGCAATGCACTGTAATGACCAACATAAATGCTCAGTGTTTTTGAGAAGTGGCAGGATCACCTATGTCAACAAAGTGCTGCAGAAGAGGGAGAGTGGATACATCTAAAGACACACAAAACTTTCACTGAAAGTATTTTACCTCAAGTTACTTCTTATTTAAGCAAGTTTTTACCTCAGAGCTATGATATATGAGAATAAAAGAGATTGTAACAACACTGTAGAGCAGTGTTTCTTAACTCAGAAGGTATGCAGTAAAATGATATATGGAGTTTTATGGATAGGAGATCACTGCAGAAAACAGCTAGGCCAGGACAGGCATCATATCAGGAAAGCAATAGAAAAATTTAAATGTAAGTAGATGAGGAACACAGCAGGAACACAGCAGTATCGGGAAGAATGAGTTAAATTAATTTTGCCGAACCTCACAGTGAAGTTTCAATTTAAGTTTTGGGCAGTGTCTGAGCCTTAGGGAGAAGTTGAAATTTTCTTCAAAATCAATCCTAGAAGTAAGCTTCTATTGGCTTCTAAATATTAAATTAAATGTGATTTTGTTTGTTTCAAGCCCTCACAGATTGTCCATGTTGTAAACATTTTCCTGGTAACAATATTGTGTTTTATGTAAATATGGAGAATTTTCTTAACTTGAGCCAGATTACATTTTAAACAAGCACCATGTAACAAGGATGGCCCTAATTAAACAGAGGACTGCTGGCAGAACTATTGCAATACATAGAAATCTTGTGCCATTTCCTGTCTTTTTTTTATTGAGCATGAAATCCACAACAGATTTCCTGCCACCTAGGTAGAGCTGAACAAGACACACTCTCACTCTTACTCTGCCCTGCAAATGCATGAGCCAGCACTGTGAGAAGTCACAGCACTGGCTGTGGGTGTCTGCAGCAATCTGTGCTACCCAGGGGCTTCTGCAGGGAGCACTGAGACAGTGTAGCCTCCATGGTAAACCAGATCTCTGGCACTGAACCTGGTGAGAAAATCCAGGGACTTTCTGAGGAAAGGCGTACTCTACTTTGGTAGCTGTTGCCATGCAAAATCAGACTTCACTGTTTGGAAGAATGGCAATTTTAACCAATACTGGAATAGTTAACCAATAGTGGAATAGTTAACAAGGTGCAAGCAGGGCAGAAAGATCTGATGTGGTCAGTGCTTTGAATGAGGTGTTCAGGTAAGGCTCTCGCTCTGCTCTAAATATTGCTTCCAAGAAAGACCAATAAGAGCAAGCAAAGCATAAAAATCAGAAACAAATACAGAAGTTAAGACAAAAGAGGAGAGTTTAAGTAGAGAATGCAAGAAGCTGGCTGCACAGTGGGCTTGCAGACCTGATTTTGTGCAGTTTTCTGTACTGTAACTTACTATCTGCAGTGATCATGAGAACCCCATCAGTACAATCATTCCCTGGACACACTTCATGCTGTTGAATGAACCACTGCCTCCACACTCCCACAACTGGTGTGCCTCTGTTCATGAGTATTTGAACAATAGTTTCAGTTATAGAAATTTTCAGATATTTCACTTGCAACAAGACAATTATCTTCTTATCTTTCTTCACACATCCAAAAAGCATGAAACTAGAATGGAATATCACTTCATCTTCACAAATTTCTATATCATGGCTGTATTTTCTCAACCAGTTTGTAAGAGACTACGGCCTAATTTGTGCTCAACTGAAGTATATCCACTTGAAAATGATCTTATCTTGACAGGAGTATTTAAAGGGAGACAAAGTCCAGTTTTGTCCCAGTTGCATGCTTTATTGAAATTGTGTTTTTCTGGTTTATTGCAAATCTTAGTTTCAGCTTTCCTTTTTTTATCACTGTAGCTAAAAGGCAGAGATAGCTAGTGTTTTACCCTCTGTCAAGGACGAAAAACAAGTCACTCCTTATGTTTCTGAATAGTAAAAATTCTTCCAGCTGCTCAGCATAAGGTACATTTCTCCTCTTCTGATAAAATTTAATTCTCTTAATTCTTTCTCTTCTTTTCTTTCTTTTTTTCCCTCTCTTTATTTTTTGTGACAGCATCTCTAATTTCTACAGTATCCTACCATGAAGATATAATTCAATAATTTCTATTTTTTTCACCCCTACTTATAGTTGGAGTGTGACATTAGTTCACCTTTTGCCACAGAAAGATTTTCATGACATTAGTTTGTACAGTTATGTAAGAAATTCATGTTCATGTCCAGGGCAGTGATTAAAATCCTGAATAGCATCAAGCCTAATATGGAACTCCTGTATGTTCAGTTGTGGGTTTTTACTGATTACTACTTTTTGCCAATGGGTATATTATTTAACATGTGTTTCACTGCTACTTCATAATTTTGATTTTTTTTTAACTGCAATAAGATACGATGACTAATGGAAAGTTTATAAAATGTAGTATATCTACACATTACCTTTATCTGTCAAACTTGTTATCTTATTAAAGAAAATCTAATTTACTTCATAAGGTCCAAATTTCCTTTGAGGTCTATTAGCTATTACAATACTTTCATTCTCTGGTTCACAAATCTCTTTGCAGAAATTATATAATACTGGCTGGTTTATATACCATGGAGTTGTCCCACATGCCTTTCAGATGATAATTGCAATCCTGTATGCTGTGTATTAGAGATATGATTTAATTCAATAATTTTTAATACAGTCTTTGTAGATAGTTACCAAAGAATCCAAAGGACTAACAAAAACAAACCTAGCACCAATAAGCCTAATTTGCTAAATATAAGTTCACATCCTCGTTTCTATTGACTCTGCAAATTAATTAAAAATTATTCATTTAATCATTAAGACAGCAGTTTGCTGCAGGAACATAGCAAATAAGAAAATTCATCCTGGTTTTGTTGCTTATGAATCACTTACTAATGAGTCACACATGAAATTTGGCAATATCCAGTAAAAGAACCAAGGAATTAATTACTGAATTTCTCTGGAAATTTACAGTTAATTTTCTATTTGCCTAGTAGTTATTACTACTACTATTATTTTATCAGTGAGCTGGAGATATAAAGCTGATGATTTTTTATTCCAGAAATTTTGTCCAAGGTGTAATCTATACCTAATCTCTGACAGAAGTTCATCCAACAGTTTAACATACCTACTTATAGAAATTCTGCCGCCTTTTCAAGTAGCTAGCTTGTGTGTTGAACTGGCCTTTTGATGTGGAAGTTCTTCTTAATATCTAATATAAATGGTCCTTGCTGCCAATTAATCTAACTAATTCACATTCTGTCTATTACAGAGGTGAAAACACTTGGTCACCGTCCTCTTTGCAATAACCTTTTATGCATTTGAAGCCTGTTATCATAGCCCGTCTTCATTTTTCTCTTTACCAGACTAAACAAATGAAATTCTTTCATACCTGCTTTGGAAATCATGTTTTCTAAACTGCTTATCATCTGTAGTATTTATGACAAGTTATCTCCAGTTTCTCTGTCTTTCAGCAAAAGTGTGCCCTCCCCTAAAAGTGCTCACGGTGCAAGGTAGCACAAAATTAACACATCTAATGTGTTAAGTCTAATGACAGACATGATTTTAATAACTTTCTGAAACGGCATTTGCCTCTTTTATAAATGACATTCAGTTTCATATGTGTCCCCAGCTTCTTTCCTGCATTTTCCAAGCCAGTCCTTGCACATTTCCTACTCACGTAGTCAGTGAACAACAGGTAAGATAATTTTTAACCATCACTTCATATCAGTTTCACTGACAGCCATAAGACCTTAACTTGCTTGATCATGGATTAGAGGACTGCATGGAAAGCATCTAACCAGTACAGATAAACATTGACCTAGACTCAGAGCCAAAACTTGTATGAACTAAGAATTTCCTCTCTCTGCCCTCCAACATTACTCACTACAGTCTTGTAGCTATGTCCTATACTATTCCTGCTCTAATAATTTAGTTAATACATTCACTTCTTGAGATCCAGAAAGTAAGTCAAGCTAAATTGGCTCAATTTTCATCTAAACCTCATATAGACAACTGTTTAATTTAGTTAGTTTACTCTAACATGTAACACATGTATTATGTTTATGCTACTCTAACACTTGCCAAGCCTCAGTGTCTAACAGACAGCTAACTGCATCTATAATAATTTAGAACTATCTTACAAATCCCAGATATTGTTTTAAATATCTTGAAATGAGTAGTTAGCTTGTCTGTTGTAACAGGCCATTTTCTGAACATTACTCCTAATATTACATGATTATAAAAACCAGGAATATTGCTTATCATTACAAGCAGATAGTTAATTGAGTTCAGCTTTAGAAAGCCTTTAAGGTTTTTGTTTCTCTGCCTTAGGACAGGAGTGATGGAGCACGCCCCTGAAATGCTCCCTATTCAATTGGATAATAGGGACAATTTCTTCACTGAAAGAGTTTTCAAGATTAGAACAGGATGTGCAGGGAATTGGTTGAGTCAGCACCTTGCACAAGGTTAAAAGATGTGTAGCTGTGGCACTAAAGGACAGGGTTTAGTGGTAGTTATGGCAGTGTTGGGTTTATGGTTGGATTATATGACCTAAAAGGTATTTTCCAAGCTAAATGATTATATGAGTCTGGAATATTTTAAGGAAAATCATTGTCATATTTTAGGATACTTATCTTGAGCTCAACAAAGGAAAAAATCAAAAGAATTTTCATAATAGCATGCCACCCAGAAGTTTTCTCCTAATTATTTTTCAAATTGCAAATTAACTTTCATTGGACTTAGTAAACAGGAAAGCCAAATTTCAGAAGTGAAAAAATAATATTGTTCAAACAATAGTCATCATTAAAAACATGCTATTGTTAAATGATGTGACAGCAGCTTACTCTGAAAAACTCTAGAACCAATTCCAATGCTTTGAA
>VZRX01010462.1:37411-88217 GCA_013398075.1 Notiomystis cincta
TTAAAAGATGTGTAGCTGTGGCACTAAAGGACAGGGTTTAGTGGTAGTTATGGCAGTGTTGGGTTTATGGTTGGATTATATGACCTAAAAGGTATTTTCCAAGCTAAATGATTATATGAGTCTGGAATATTTTAAGGAAAATCATTGTCATATTTTAGGATACTTATCTTGAGCTCAACAAAGGAAAAAATCAAAAGAATTTTCATAATAGCATGCCACCCAGAAGTTTTCTCCTAATTATTTTTCAAATTGCAAATTAACTTTCATTGGACTTAGTAAACAGGAAAGCCAAATTTCAGAAGTGAAAAAATAATATTGTTCAAACAATAGTCATCATTAAAAACATGCTATTGTTAAATGATGTGACAGCAGCTTACTCTGAAAAACTCTAGAACCAATTCCAATGCTTTGAAAAAGGGATGTGAAGGTTGTCAAGAAGTTTGAATTTCATTGTTATTCTCCTTGGGATGATATGTCCAACTTCAGACATAAAAAGTGATTCTAATGCCTACATCAAGCTACTTTTGAATGTAGAGAATGTCCTGAGTCCAAGGAACAGAGCCTAGGACTCTGACTCTGACTGTATCCTCATCACATTGATGTCCAAACCATCGAAAACACCAGTACACTTCAAATCTTCCCCTTAATTTTGAAGGAGCTCATCTTTTTCACTCAGGTTTTTAACTGTACTTGCAAGAATATGTACCGAGACATTGCCTTAATTACTTGTCACTTATTTAACTGCCACTATGTATTTAGTAGGTAGGTTTTATAAATAATGTTTTACTTAGCTTTCTTTTCTTTAAGATCACTTCTACACCTACACCCTGTGGTGTTAATTCCCCATATGAAGAATCAGACCATCTGCATCAAAAAAATTCTTCATTTTCTTCTTTCACTTGGTATGTTTAGTGATAGACTCTTCTTTTATACTCTAAAAAATACTTAGAGGATTCCATTAACCTATCAAAAAAAAGGCAGCAAGTCTTCAGCTGCAAAGTCTGTAACTCTGCAAAATTTATAGCTAAAAATAAGATGCCCTTCAATTTTGCAAGACATGTTTTAGAAATCATTTTAAATACACCTGCTAACACTTCTGCTACATGCAGTCTGGGATCTTCTCTATGCCACTGTTCCAGTGAAACAAAAGGTTAAAATACTCATCATACAGGTCGGAAGGGAATGGAAGTGAGAAAGATCTTTAAAACACATTGGGTTGTGTTTAGGTGATAAATGAGCAGTATGAAGATTAGCTTATCTTCAGACTAAAAATCTGCAGAGGCTCTGATGTTATGGTACGTGCTGAGAGCAAGCTGCTGAATATAAACAGTGTCTTACTGAAATCTGCTTGATGCTGAAACTAAGATGTCAAGAATGGTGCCCTGATGTGACTTAAATCTGTGTCTTTTATTACAAAATTGGGTGTTCTGAATTTAGAGCCTCAAAAATGCTTTTTTTCCAAACTGCATTTTCAGCATTGTCTTTGAGTGGTATGAGCACACTGAAATATTAAGGAACCTCAAATGATGAAAGCAGGTTAAAAAATATAAAAGTGCTATTTCATTTTGCTTTGACAGAATGAAATTCTCATTCTAGCTGAAGCCAGGTAGAGTGGGGAAAGCCCATATTAAATGCATTATTGCAGCCTTACACTCCACTTCTGAAGAGCAACGGTTGAGTGCTAGATCCTCGATGCACCTCGAACCAAAAGCCATCCCTCTTTGAAATGTTTACTGTAGAAGACAGGAAATCTGTTTGCAATCTGAAACACAGACAAAACTTTTCAAAAGATGTCTCTAGTGTGCAAGCATAAAGGTGATCTTGTGGGTAAGGCATTGGACTGAAAGTCTGACCTCATATCTCAGCTGCCAGAGTGGGTGTATGGGACCTTGGCAAGACATGTAGAGAAAAATAAAAACCACAAAGCCTATGAAAAGATTCAAAACTGTGTCTTTGACAGATATGACAACTGCATCAAAATTTGTAATTTTACTTACCCGTTTTTTAGGAACACCATGTAGTTAATAAGTAGGTTTTATAAGAAATGTGTTACTCATCTTTTTCTTCTTTAAGGTCACACACTGTGCTTTTCTACAATTTTAATCTGACTATCTTTATTTGTTACTGCTTAAATTCCATAGGCACTTCTCTCATTTTGGTCAGGATTCCCAACATTCAATATGCTGTACTTCTTACTGTGATGTGATCCACTATCTAAGCTTCAAGGTGCCTCCTAAGGATCTTTTTCTTCGGTATGGCGTACTCACAGGAGCTGAGGATTTGGACAACTAATTTTACTTCAGCAAAAACAAATGAAAAAATATATATGGCAATTGTGATGTGACACGGAATGGAAGTTTCTCCCACAAGGATTGATGAATCCCTGAAAAGTTCATGCTCACCAGAGTTCTGAGAGCACACTTCTGAGAGATAGATAAGGAAAACACCTCTACTCATTACTGTGTTGTGGAAGACAGTACATATATTTGATGCAATAAATCACAATAAGGTGTTGTCATTAAAAATTATGACTTCTTTAATTTTAAGCATTGTTTTAAGCAATTGATTTTAATATCAAAAAGCAGTTACTGATATTTTCTACTCTTTGCCCTCTACAGAAAGAAAGTAGTTGTTTGTTTGCTATTTCTTTGGTCAAACTGGGCTCACTGGTATGAATTAAGTTCTCAGATCAAGATGAGATTAATCTGTCTAAAGGCAGTTAAGCATATTTCACGAATCTCATACTGAAGCTCTAAAGTGCAGCTCCTCCATTCTGACACCAAGGAGGTCTGCATGGGGTTTATAAGTTCTTGTGTTTTACAAGCCCATCTTTAAATGCTCTGTTTGATGCTGTTGTTCAATGCTTAGGATCAGAACATTGTTCCTGGATGTTCATCCCAAATCAAAATACCACGGCATTAAACATTTCAGCTGAGTATAACATCTAGAGAATGTTCCACATGTTTGGCCAACAGAGAACAGCCTATAACACTCTTGCAATTACATCCTCTACAGATGGCACATGCTGTATGGATTACAAGGCTGCTTGTTCTGTTGCCGTGGACTCAGTTTGAATTGTCTGTGAAACATTTGAACCATATATAAATTCTTCTCCCTCTCAAATTAAAATAAAAAGTATTTCAAAGGGAATTTTGTGCAAAATGGCAAGAGTCAGGGGTCTAGGGCAACTTTTCACTTTGTATCAAGGACAAAGGTCCTGCTGAATAAAACAAAGAGGAAGCGGCCTCTTTTATTTAACTTTTTTTTCTCCTGACCTCATACATCAGAAAGAAAATCTTCATTGGAACAAACTATAATGGAAGGCAGACTATGTTCAACCATGTCTTGTATAGATCTCCAGGGCTGGCAATTGTTCCCAAGAACAACTTTTCCATCAGTGGAAAACTGAGCCAAACTCCTACTCTTAAAGCCAAACTGTTCATGGCTAGAAGAATTGTTAAACATTATAAGAAAATGGTTTTCAAACTGAGTGTTGAGCCAGATGACAAGGTAACGTCATGGCTTGACCAAACCTTATATAACTGTTTAGGTATGTGGCAACATTTACTGTCAGTTGCTCTCATTCACATTTACCTTTATCCATGAACTGATCATCAGAATTACTGTATTTAGAGAAACCCCTCAGATAAAATGTCAAGTAATTTTTGAAAAAATCTATCTTTTAATCTTGATCTTGTGTTGCAATTACTCCCAGACCTTATTGTGGTTTCCTGCACAGAATTATATCCTTAAGCATACCAGTCCAGCATTTAATACAGACAGAGGACAATAAAAAGTCAGCAGCAGGAGACAATATGTTTTATATGTGCAGTTAACTTTACACAGTGCTGGAAAATATTGGCAAGTGGCACTTAATTATGTTACCCCTGGATTCTTAAAACGTATCACAAAGAACACAAAGGCACAAAGCACTTATTTACTGAAGTTGTTTTAGGAATGTTTTACAGACGTAGAGTCTTTACATATTAGAACACAATTTCAATATGTTCTAATTTTGCTAACACAATCATACTTTCTTGCTTGTGTCCTTTGTTTACTCTTAAATAATTTCAAATTAATAATTCTATAAAAAGTAATTTCACTTGAGACATCTTAGAAATTATTCCAGACATTTAATTCCAATATTTTTACCATGTTGGCTCTGGGTCTGTGAGGTAGAGGATTTTCTGCTCCATTGGACAATGCCTAGATCTGGAAATGAGTATCAGTAATGAAAAGAACCCTATAAAACAAAAGGCAGTCTACAGATATATCACCAATAGAACTTTTTAGTTTGTAGTCTATTAAGACTACATATTAACATGAAATTCCTGGAAATGTTGAGTTGAGAGGTTTACAGTAAGAACAAAAAGAAGAAATGATCTCATGGTCAAACCTTCATATTCTCTACTTAGAGGTACACTCAGATTCCAGTGATTTATTCCCATCTAGGTAATATTGACCAAACTTGTATGCAGAAACCATATCTCATTTATTTTATGTCTTGATAAAATGTTCTAACAAGAAATTAAGCTGGCTTAGCACAGTCACATCCCTATAAATGCAACAACAGCAAAACTTACCACCTGACAGTAATTATCTGATTTAGTAGCTTGTACAAAAACAATTTTATATGTTAATACAAAGAAAAATACTCAGGACAAAAATCTCCATCTGAAAATTGTAACTACTAGGTATACTGTGCAATCCCTACTGTCTGAAAAAGACTAGTTCAGGACCCAATTCAAAGGTCTCTGTAGGCATTCTGGAGGAAATTCTGAAAATATTTCATAAGAAGTTTTCAATTTGAGGTGAAAATGGTAAAAAGAGATATCTGTGAAATGGTAAAAAGATATATCTGTGAAATACCTTAATATATTAAAAATACCTATCGCCCACAAAAAATTCTCCACAGGTATTTCCTTAGCTTTTCATAGACAGTAGACTGACTTTTGCTTAGTTTTTTGATTGTATTTCATTAGGAAAGTAAATCTGTAATATGCTAATTCCATGTGAATTCTACAGAACCTGACAATACTGTACTTTCAATACTGTGAATGTGGCTTCAGAAATACTGCCTTTACTTTCACTGAGTGCAACATACAGCATTAACTTTGTTCCATTAAAAAAACATCTTTGTTGTACTCTGGCAGAAGTGCTATTGGATTCAATACTGCTAACTTTTGAGTCACACATTTTTTCTTACTAGCCCCATGTTTTGACTTTATTGACAACATTCTAGTTTTGCCAGCTCAATTTTAAAATACTGACAATTGTCTCATTGCAAAACGTTCAGAAAAACAGCCATTCCTGCCATTCTCTATTTAACTTTCTTATTAGTACCAGGACTGCACATAGCCACAAAATTGCTGTTGGCAATTTGCAAGCACATGTGGAGATGTGGAGTGTGCATGACACAAGGCCATGTTCAAGGGTCCACAGTTCTCTTAACTCCTCCTGCTGAATCCATTCTAACTAGCAGAATAAAACATTCTCAGATTATTTTTGTGTTCAGTTTTTTGAGAACATTTACATTTGGTTTCTGCTCTAAAGGAAATCACAGAGAATCACAGCCTCTGATTAGGCCCCTCTCTGACACGAGATGCTGTTCCACTCACTTCTGTGGCATCTCTGCTGCCTTACACCTGTTCAGGATCTGTTTCAGCACATCTGTGTTATCTCCAAAGCAGAGTTGAACTCTTCTGTAGAATGAAAGCTGCGAAATAAGCTAAACAAAAAAGACATTGCAATGTGAGAAACTGGCATGTGTTTTCCCTCCAAGCCTTACTCAAGGAAAAATGTCTGTTGTGTCTGAAAACCTGAAGGTGTTTTCAAAGTTCAAAATGTAATTCACAGAAAATGAGGACAGTACAGATTTAAAGTCAATGAACCAAACAACTTTTATAACGTTTAGATTCATCATCCAGAAAAAGTACTGAGAAGTCCTTTCTGACAAGCTTGCACTAAAAAACTGGGAAAAAAGAAAGTAATTCTGCGCTGTATCAGCCTGTTCAAAACCTCTCAGTGTATATGTGTACTCAGAGATTTGTATGGCTCAAAGAAAATTCACCTTTTCAATCTCCCTCATATGAAAAGAAAAAGAAAAAAAGAAAATAATTATGCCAGTGGATATTCCCTGTACTCATAAACTAAATAGTAAATGTTGATCCAGGTATTTTAGAAAACATTTGCATTTAGAATGGCAGCCCAGAAGATGAATCCTTGTTTTCAATACATTAGTTTACTAGATTATGACATATTAAAATGAATTCTTTATTTTGTTTATACACTCTTAAAAATTAATTACAATGTAAGGACACATACATACATTTCTTCTCAGGAGTATTATTGCAATGTAACGATTTAGTGTAATTTCACGCCACTGGAAAAGCAGGATGCAAATATTGATGTTTACCATATAAATTGATATTAGGCTGACTAGGATTTGCTCATGAAAAATTTTATCATTCTTTGTAGGAATGATACTGTAATGCTGAATATTTATCTCACTTTAATTACAATGGACAGTCTGTCAAATCACAAAGATGTAAATAATTAAACTTGACTTTGATGCTATAACACTATTCTGTCTCATTAAGCAGATACACTTGCAGTTTTCACTGCCTTTTCAGAGGTGATATATCTTTGTTTTCCACATATTTTACTTACACAAAAAGTGAGCCAGGTAGGAAACTCATTCCTGAAGAACATTTTTAACCCTTCTGGTTCAGATTTTATAGGTAGCATTATAAATATATGTTTATCTGACTTATGTCCAGCCATCTAAATGGCAACAGGGGCTCTTCGTTATTCAATGTATAAAGTGACATTTTAGGATGGTATGAGTGAATTTCCAAAGGCAGCAACTTGGTACCATTGGCCATCTGGGGTAGTCACTCAGACTGAGACAACAGGTGAGAAAAATCTCACCCTTGTTTCTCGACAGAATGAAATACATGCTATCAGATATACCAACAGGCATTCTTTGGACACAGGACACTTTGAACCCATGAAAACAAAACAAAACAAAACAAAACAAAACAAAACAAAACAAAACAAAACAAAACAAAATAATAAAAAAGCCAGAACAAACAGACAAAAGACACTAAAACCAAGTGATGTGTCATACTACTATTCTGCAGTTTCTTGGGAAGAATTCGGCAGAAACAATAAAAGCATCCACAAAATTTATTGGGTTTTGACTGAGCATAAACAGAGTGGATAAGGGAGATTACAAAATACCTTTGATATGACTACACTGTGGCATCCCTGCAGGAATCACTTCTAAGCATATATCTATTCTGAAAACTACAATCTTGCTCCAACTACTTCTTACATAGTGTATCAAGAACTGGAGACCTTGAGAGGAGTTCTCTTCTGCCCACGGAAAGGCATACAGCATTTGAACAAACTGCATATTTTCAATTAGTTAAATCGACTGAAACATTTGAAACCCCTTAAAAGATTTTTCAGTTAAGCAATTTTAAATCTCTATCATCTACTGACATGCAACTTCAAGCCCATAATAGGAGTGAGCATTAACAGGTAGTTAAATTTACATAAGCAAAAGCTAAAGCAGGTCTCTTTAATATTCTATATTAGTTGCTGCTTTTTAAAATTTTCTGGTTATAATAGGTGTTGCATCTTAAACTACTTAAACCACTATAAAACCTATATACATCTATATACTACATACTAAATATATTTTCAATTATTTTCCTGACATTTATTGTTCAAAGTGAAAGGATACAATACACGAAATTCTAAAGAGTACAATAAAATATGTTAACTTGCAAACTACATGTAAGACAAATTAATAATGATGTACAGGAATGTTCTAAAGTGCTGATTTGGTCTAGAATTATTTTCTTCAAAGTAGCCAGTACAGGGCTGTGTTTTGTATTTGTGGTGAGAACAGTGTTGACTATACAGGCATGTTTTAGTCACACAGGATCAAGGTCTTTTTTGTTCCTCACCCCACCCCACCAGTGAGGAGGCTGGGGGTACACAAGAAGCTGGGAGGAGATGCATCCATGGCAGCTGACTTAGCTGACCACGGGGATGTCCCACAGGGCATCATGCTCAACACGTAAATCTGTGGAAGAAGGACAAAGGAGGGGACATGTGGAGTGATGGCATTTGTCTTCTCAAGTCACCATTATGTGTGAGGGATGCTGCTTTCCAGGGGATGGCTGAGCACCTGCCTGTCTGTGGGAAGTGGTGAATGAATTCTTTGTTTTGTTTTGCTTGTGCGCGCAGCTTTTGCATTCCCTATTAAACTGTCTGTGTCTCAACCCACAATTTTTCTCACTTTTACTCCTCCAGTGCTCTCCTCTATTCCCCTGTGGGGGAGAGTGGCTGTGTGGGGCTTAGTTGCCAGCTGGAGTTAAATCATGAAGGCTATTAACCCACATCTGAAGACACTGAAGCCTCTCAGACTTTGGTCTCCAGACTAACATCACATCCAAGAAGTATACCAGCAATCTGCTAATGTGCACCCCTGTTGAGGCATATTATTATATGTCTCAGTGCAACTTCCACATGTTCCAGTTTTAAAACTGACATTTCTCGTTGAGTATGTTGTGGCTAAACATGTGCAGGAGCAGTTTTTCCAGAATTATGCATCTAGTTATTTTAAAATGTTTATTTCTCTGAGTAGCCAAAAGTACCAGTCCACAACCACTACAGGGTGGATTGGAAGGGCTTCCAAAATTACATTTAAAAAAACAATGCAATGCTTGAGTTAAGAGAAGTGTGGAAGAACATCTGAAAGCAGTAACTTCCTTTTTCTTTCTTTTTAGTTTTATTTCTGTTTATTCATTTGCACTACCGTAATTTGAAAAAGAACCAAATGGGTTTTCAAATATTATGAAAACAAATGTGCTGCTGGGTGGAATACCTAAGTGTCAGGCTGGGAAAACATTTTTACAACCACATTATAATTCTTTGAAAGATATCAAATATCTTATTACTGAGTAGGCAATAACTCAGGTTTTAAAGCAGTTCTATTCTGCTTTGCATTGTTGCATTCATGCCTAGAGTTTCTGCACTTTGAGTGTGCAAGAGGGCAAAAATATTAAAATGTCATCATTGCTTGTAGAACACTTGTATCTGAATGGAAAAGAGATGTTCATTTTTAGGCCATTTTCTTTAACACTCCTCTCATATTTTAAGGCAGTTCTGTTGAGCACTTTGAGAATGGAATGTTCCTTTTGTTTGTCATATTTTTCTTTTGTCATGTCCTGTTTGTAATATTCTTCTTTTCATTTCATACCTTTTCCATTTTTTGTTTAGGCCTCTCCTATCGAAAGGCTCTCCTTCCATTAGGGATCAAACAGAACTAATGGACTGATAATCATAACCCCTACAAAACCTCTTACTTCTATCTTTATTCTCCTTCTATCTTACTTCTGCTTCACTTCAGGAGGTTTAATTACAGCCCATTGTTATTCTTATTATTCAACATTTCTTTAATTACATGTAAAAAAAAAAACCAAACCTAGCTAAACCAAAACAAAACAAACAAAAAATACACCCAAACATTTCCTCACCTACTCTTCTTTATGGAGTCTTGCACAGCAGTGGTTACGCTGTCAGATGCAAGTGCCCCACAGCCACCCCAGTGAAGCTGCAATCTTATCAGCTGAGAAGAATTTTCCTGAACTGTTGTGGATCAAGACTGCACCAGATCAATGAGGCAATTTTTTGCCACAAAAAATGAAAGAATGCATCAAGAGACAACTCATTACCAGCCTATATTTTGCTTTAAAAATGAAGTCTCTTCTTCCCTCCTACTGCCTAGACATGGTCTGCATACCATCTACCAGTAGATGTGGCAGCTGATCCACAAGAGAGGTACATGAATGAAGGTTGGAATCCATATATTTCTGGCTATTCTTTAGTTTGTAAAACCTACAAAGAGCACCCCTCAATTCAGTAAACATTGAATGGGTGTTCTGCAGGATTTGACCTGTCCACACAGGAATGAAAAAAAGAAATCAAACATAGTTGATTTTTGTGCAATAAACTGGCAATAAACTAGAAATTTAACATTAAATTTCTAAGGAAAATATTTAAAGTTGCACTTAATTTGCTTAAAAATAGAAACAAAAAATAATAGGAATGGAAAAGTCTCTTACCTGTAGAATTAATAACTCTTGGTCATGGCTCATTGTTTTAAATAAGGCACAATAATACTTCAATTTCATTCTGATCTATTAGTGTTACAAAATCTGCCTGTGGTCTTAAAAATTAGGTCAAAACTAAAAGGCAGACATGATTTTGACATTGAACATTGTTCAAACAAGACAAAATGTAACCCAAAATCTGATTACAACATGCACTGCAGAAGATCCTAATTAATTTCCTGAAACCAAGCAGCTTAAAAGAGAAAAATATCCAGAGAATGGTAAGGCATGAGCAGTGTTTGTATCTGTCTATGAAATTATATTTGCATTAAGTATTTATGATTTGAGATACAAACCCTGGGGCACATCTCTCAACTTTGTTACAGAAGCCTTCAGGTACAGTCTGAAAGTCCTGGTGGAGACTTCTAGTCTATGCCACTGCCAAAGTCAGTTTTTCCCTTTATCATTCCTGAATTATGTCTTTTGGACACAATTTTTAAGGTGTTCAGTAATAGACATCCCCGAATAATCTCAAAAAAATTTGCTCTAGAATTTATCCATCTTTATAGACTTCATAGACTATCTTTTGTGTTCACCTTAAGTTTCCCATACTGTTGTGCAAGCACATCAATTTAAGAAAGGAGTTTATTTTTTTAGATTTCAATATCCTTCACATTTGTAGAGAACAAAATCCTTTATTTCTGCATTCTCTTCTAGGCAAGACTAATTAGCAATGACTACTCAATCCTTTCCTATGGACCATTCCCAGGCTTGGGTGAACACATACACAGTGATCCATTACCTAAAGCTAACCAGCCATACCACTGAATAATGGGGAACAACTCGAAAACATTAAACACTATTCCATTTTATACTGAGTTCAGCAGCTCTTACCAAAGCTTCCAGTCCAGCTTCCTGTCCTAGTCCTGTTGCAGTTTACAATATTCTTGAGGTACTCTACACAGGATTGTTAAAACTTAAAGTATATTATTTTGAATAAAAATATGAAGTCAGTAAATCTTTTCAAAATATGGTAAACTGTGAAAATATAGTTAACAGAATGTATGTAGATACAGACTGTCACTCATCACATTAAATTTTTTGCATATTTTCATCTTGACTATTTCCTTGTCTTAGAAAATCTCTTCACCAAATTCAGTTACAGTGTATCTCCAGAATATATACCAAATTGCAAGGAGAAAAACTTTACAGGCTGGTATGCTGTTGATCCACCAAAAACTGCACAGCAGATGGTCTAAAAAATGTCTGCCTGAGAATAAAGCTACAGAAGCAAAGGATGGTATTATTGCTTTTGGATTGCAAAGCAGATTTTTGCCAAAGTTAAATTGCTGGATGACTCACCACTGGTCTTACATCACATGGAATAAATTAATCCCTCACGTTTGGCTAAATTCAAAGATAAATGTCATTAAGTGACTTTAATGGGTCTTCACTTGCATAGAAGTTTTACATTAAAGGAATTTATTTCAGTTTCCTAAGAATTAACACAAAATATTTAATGGTTTAGCTAATAAGAAATTACTAACTTTACAGAATATGAAAGGATAAGGTCATGATTTCTAGGACTCTTGTACTGAAAACATCATTGGCTTTAACATCTAATTAAGTAATTTTTTTCTATCACTCTATGTCCTACCTCCCACTGTAGAAGGAATAATTAAAAAACAGAACAAGAATGAAAAAAAAATCATTGGAGAAGATTTAAACACCAAAACAATGGAGCCTGGATGGGAATGGAAAAGGTTATGATGCAAAAAAATTAGGTTGGTAACCATTATTGTATCTGAAGACAGGCAGTGCTCAGTACTCCTGGCAAGTCCGAATATTTCAAATAGCGTAACCAAGATCAGTTTGTCCAGTACTTTGTGTTTCATGAAAGGATGGAAGGACTCTTTATTTTAATATGAGCCCACCCAAACATTGAGGTTGTCATGTTTGTTTTCTTTCTAGGGGAATGAGAGAGGGAGACAATCCTGCTATGAAAGTGAACTTAAATAGCATACAGAAAATGATACGCAGGACAAGAAAACAAATATAAAAAGACACTGGGCAAAGAAAGAACAAATAAAAGTCAGATGGAAAACCAACAGGTGGAAGAAAAACAACTAGTAACAACAATCTGCATATGCTATCACTGGAATATCACTCACACCTTAAAACAAGCCCAGGATTATTTTTGCTTTGGCTAAAAACATCACACACTTTTAACAATAAGGTTTTAATGCACCTTCTAACATGCCTAAGATTTCAGTGTTTACTGCCTCAACTGATTTAAGATACAAACAGTACAAATGCAGCTCTTCCTTTCATTTGCCAGAGCTTTATATGTTTGAGCTGTGGGTCCATACAACTGAAGTAATTTTGTAGATTGTGAGGAGCCCAGAACTGGACACAGCACTCGAGGTGTGGCCTCAGCAGTGCCCAGTACAGGGGACAGTCCCTGCCCTGGTCCTACTGGCCACACCACTGCTGATCCAGGCCAGGATGCCATTGGCCTTCTTGGCCACCTGGGCACACCCTGGCTCCTGTTCAGCTGCTGTCATCAGCACCCCCAGCTCCTTTCCAGCCACTCTGCCTCAGCCTGTGGCACTGCCTGGGGTTGTTGGGACCCAAGCACAGCACTCAGCACTTTGTTTTGATGAACCTCATATCAGTGGTCCATTGATCTAGCCTATTCAGATCCCTCTGCAGAGCTTTCCTCTCCTCCAGCAGATCAACATATTTAATCAATGAACTTTAATTTCTACTGCAAGAAATCTTTCTACTGTAAGAAAAAGCAATAAAGAGGCAGCATTATACTTATGTGTATATGGTCTAGATTTTAGGTCTAAAAAGTATATACTGTCAGTAGCCAACAAGTCAATTAAGACCAATTAAGTCTGCAATAGGGACAGCTCTAATAGCCCCAGATGTCACAACGTGTGCCTGAGAGAATTGTCTAAATGCTTCTTGAGCTCTGTCAGACTGATGCTGTGACCACTTCCCTGGGGAGCCTGTTCCAGTGCCCAGCCACCCTCTGGGTGGAGAACTTTTCCCTTACATCTGACCTAAACTTCCCCTGGCACAGCTTCACACTATTCCTTCGAGTCCTGTCACTGGACAGAGAGCAGAGTCTACCCCTTCACTTTCTCCTCACAAGGAAGTTGTAACTGCAATGAGTGATTATCAATAGTACACTAGTATGTCACAGTGACAGGTCATTTTTTCTTTATCAATCTTCTAAAACAGAAGCGACTAAAATAAGTGTCTCTAAAGTTATTCCTACAACTTCTGTCCTAAAAAAAATTTATAAAAAATCTATAACCAGTATGATCTTGTTGAGCACAGCAGAGACTCTCAAGAGCTTGAATCCTCTCTGAGCCTGCAAATTAGGTCACCTTACTTAGGTACTCTAGTAAGAAAGATCTGGTCTTATTGAAAAGTTCAGAGAAGGATCATAATACTATTTTAAGGCTTTGCATCATTTTGTCTAGAATATCTTGACTAAATGACTTAGTATGAATAAAGTTTTGTCTTTCTAACTTGCTAGGCAATTGCCAAAATGTACAACCTATTCTAAATCAAAATGAAATAGGTAAAATCTGCATGGGTTTATGACCTGTTCACTAACTGGCTGTTTAGGTCACTTCCTATCCTTCCTCTTATTCTGTATCAAAAGATAAAATGAGTTTTGCAAACTTCAAGACTGCTCCATGTGTCAGAGAGTCTACAAAACCAGCAGGAATCTACCCTGTGTCTGTGTCAGCAGGCATGGGATTGGAAAGACAAATGTTGTCATAACCTCCACCCACTGGAATCTGGTTGTTGGTTTAGTTAACACATCCTCTGGCTATTTGAACTGGTCACCCAAGAAGTCAACAGTAAGTCAAGTTTTCATGCATTCCTTATTAGTCATTTCCTCCCACAGCTGGATCTTCTGCATTCATGTTTACAAATCAGCTGAAATCTTGTTTGTGCTTCGAGGATGAACTGAAGACATTAGAAGAGTATCTACAATTCTTGAAACGAAGAAGATTTAGGTCCTCCCATACAAGCAAACTCCACCAACTTTCTGTTCGCCAGCTGTCTTGCTGCTCCAGAATTGCAAGGGTTTTACAGTATGTGGGATTCTTTTTTTGTGGGTTGGTTTGTTTGTTTGTTTGTCTGTCTGGGGATTTTTTAGAGGGAGAAGGGGCATAGAGGGGGACACAGACAACATATCCTCTTGAGCCCTTCTATGTAAGTACCCAGGGAGGAATTTCAGTTATTTTCAGTGACGGAAATGCTTGAATTGTTTTCACTTAGCATGGTAGCACCGAGCAGGTTTTTTTGTACACATGAAGAAAGATGCACATATAATTACTTTTCTTTACTTAATTAAATGGCTATTTCTGCACAATATTTCCAGCTAACTAGGCAACATTGAGACCTTTATTCGACATAACTGCTTACTCTTGCCTATTTACACAGAACAGAAAAAAATTCTACCTTTAGGAATTTCTTCATTTTACTGAATGCAGAACTGGCATGATATGAGAGAAAGGAAAAATGGTCATGATACAGAAGAGGAATCTGGAAATGTTCTAGCCAAGTCCAGCTCATTGTGAATGATATTTCTCTTGACTTAATGCATTTCTTGGCAAAATAATTCTTTTTCTTCCCTCTAAAGAGTTATGCACCCTCATCCTGTCACATCTGACTTGTCTGTCAGCCTTTTCTATCAAAATTAAACAGAGAAGAGTTCATCTTTCCTTATTTTTTTCCTTCAAGTATTCTCACTGAAACTATCTTGGTATTGGCATTTAAAAAAAAAAATAGCTGTATTAAGAATTGCCTTGAGAGAACATAGAATTGGCTGGAAAAAAGCAGAATAGATTTGCATTAAAACAAAAGCANCAACAGGTGAATTTTGTTATTCTGTTCTGAAAGGCACGCTGTTTATACACTAGTCAGAACAAATTTTTTAAATATAACCTTTACATATTTAAAATCATTCTTTTAAATTAACTAATATCTAATCACCATCTTTTTGGAGAAGTGCTCGTATTCTGTTTTTTTGTGACATCCCAGTCACGATAAATTAATAAATAGAACGTATGAGTTGTGAAGGTCAAATATGTCTGCTGAGATGGAACAACCAAATCTGACTCACAGCCTTCTCTCTACTGTCCCCCACCCCAACCCCATCATTCACTGATAACAGATTTGCATTAACCGGTTCTATAAGCAAAGTGATGCTACGAGCAAAGAGATGCACACAAGCTCCTATCACTGCCCTGTCACTATGTATCTCCATGGCCAGAACCCAACCACCAACAAATTGAAGAAAAGTTTTCTCTCTCACTGGGAAACTTCATGGGCTTTCTGTAATTTAGCAGAAAAGTGACATTTCAAGATATTATGTCATGCTAAAGCTCCAGAAAACCATCTTCCACAAGATTCTACTGCAACTTTAATTTTACAAGAGAGCCAATTGACTATTATGGGCCACAGAGATGAAAAGTCATTCCTGCAAGTTCTCTAAAATGGTAAAAATTCTTATATAATGTTTAATGTGTTTACTATCACGCCTCTTAAGTATTTTTTAATTAATAAAAAGTTAAATGCAACATAATCCCGTTGCTTATACTAACAGAGCTGCAGCAAAATAGATGCAAGTTTCATTCATGTGAATGAATGAGAGATAAGTGCATTTTGCAAAAACATCTATTTGCTTTGTCAGGATGAGAACTATTTTCTCAGAGGTCATCTCACAGCAGCCATTTTCTTAATCCAGATAAAACTTGTCTTGAACCAATCAAATATATATTATACAGCTATTACACTACTTATATGAAGACAAATTAACTGCTTGACACTGAATGCTTTCTTGTGTGCCTGTTGTCAGCAATTAATTATCACAGCACAAAAATGTGTCTCTCGGCACTTTAAAAATTTTTTTACCTTGACAATAGAGAGTTGCATTCACACAACAGAACTTTTTAAAAATTCACATTTGTGCAAATACTTTACAACCCCTGCTGCCACTTCTGCTGCTGTCCTTAAGCAGTTACCTTTCTTGTGGTCCACTGTAATATTGGGCTTATTTCCAAGAACTGATACAAACTAAGTTGTGGGATCATCTACTTAGCCAGCAGATGAAAACAAGCAGAAGGAGGAGGCATATATGGATTCCAATCTCTGTTTATGAGAACATCCTTCCTGTCATCAATATCCGCATTCCATTAACGTATGGTTTCAATTCTGCCTTTGCGATGTGGTTCAAGCACAATAGTCAAAGCATATATGTTCCAGTCAAGCACATTTCACTTTATATTAAATCAAGTAAGAAGGGATACCATAGCAGTTTCTGTGAAAGCTCTAGCTGTTTGGTAACCTGCTGCTCCTAATCATTTTCAATGGTACTGCAAAGCTTTTCCATTACGTAAGAGCAAATGCAACCTCTGATAAAATATTATGGATAATATCCATGAAAAATAAATGCTTATGGTTTTCATTATTTATCTAGTTGTTTAAAATTTACATTAGTTAAAATATTACTCTGTCAGAAACTTGTTTGAAAAGGCACAAAATGAGAAAAGAAGCCTGAAAGAGAAAAATTAATCATTAATAAATCAAAGTCTCTATATATGTTCCTTTATTTCCATAGCATGTACACTGTATCCAGGTTCATGGCCTGTGAATAGCCTTAGGAAAATGTTTGGAATGTGAACTGGTACTGCAAAGGAACAGAGGAATCTATTAAAAAGGTATTTGAAGGTGTATATAAGCTACACTGTGACTTGAATTGCCAGGATCAGCTCTAGGGTATGCACTAGAGCTCCAGTGTCTGTGTTACAAGTGTACATACAGACACCAATATACAACTGTCTAAATCTAGATGTCTCAATTGGAAAGATGAATTCACATTGAAGGTCTTACAAGCAGGTTTAATCAACCTGGAGATGCATCAAATGAGGTCTTTATTTTTGTCAGCAAACTGCTGCCTGTATAATCCAAGAAATATTTGCATAGCCTGCCAAGAATACTGGAAGGTAAGTTTACTGCTTATATTAATTTTCCAACATCAAGAAGTCAGATATTTTTGCAGAGCATTGCATCACCACAAGCATATTAACTGTCTCCAAGTATGAGCTGAATCAAATCCAGGGACTGGATCAGCTTAATTTTTTTCCATGCCTTAAGTTTATGACATTGACACAATCTGAGGACAAGGAAATAAGATCACCTTGATCTGCAGCTGTAATATCTTTTCTAAGAATTAAACATTCTCAACTAAGAATATTGTAAGATTTCAGTGGAAATTTGATCTGAATCAGTTTTATAACTGAATGAGTGATTCCTGAATTTTGCACAAAATTTGTAACTATGTGTGAATCCATTAGGCTACCATACACCAGCCTCTACTTTCAGACAATATAGATTCCACTGTGAGAAAAGGATTTATATCGTTTGGATAACAGACAATTTCTCTTATGATGGTGGGAATTACTGAAGACAAGAAAATTTTAATGTTGGGAAAGAATAGTTGCCTGCCACCTGTACCAGTGATCCATCTCTAATCTCTGTTATCTTTTCTGAGGCTTCCCATGACTTCCGGAAAATTTGTTTCTTGCTAGAGGGACATAAAAGAGGATCAGACTATTGGTATTGCAGAAACAGTGTTTATAAGACTGCACCTGGACTCTGAAGTGGCATTTTTCTTGCTTACACCAGGTGCTGTATCTAACTTAAATCTGCTTGGACAAATCATATGGTCATAGAATATCTTACATGTTTAATAAAATGCTTTCTCTAGTCATTATGTATGTTAGATGTATTTCTCCTTCTTTAGAAATGCATAGAACCAAGATAAAATCCTTGAGTTTAGTAGAATTACTCCTAATTCACAAAGCTGAACAGCTCCTTATCCCAGAAGTTAAACTATGTTATTATGGGCGTTGTCCAAATGCCTTTTAAACACTGACAGGCTGGGGGCACTGACCACATCACTGAGAAGTCTGTTGCAAAGTTTGATTACCCTCTTGGTAAAGTGTTCATAGTGTCCAGTCTAAACCTCCTCCAGCACAGCTTTGATTCATTCCCCCACATCCTGTCACTGCATACCATGGAGAGGTGCTCAGCACTTCCCTGTGCCCTTCCTCTCCTCAGGAAGCTGCAGAGAGCAGTGGGGTCACCCCTCAGCCTCCCTTTCTCCAAAGTGGACGAGCCCAAAGTCCTCCCTTAGGCTCCAGGACGTTGTTTCCATCCTTCCACCAGCTTTGTGTCCCTCCTCAGGGAGCACTGAAGGCCCTCCCCGTGGTTCTGCCCCTGCAGGGCCCAGCAGGGCCCAGGCCCAGCGGGACCATCCCCTCTCTGGGCCGCGGTGCCGCGCTCGGAGCTCTGGGCTGGGCTTTGTCCTCGGGCTGCCCGGGCACTGCTGACCCACACTGAGCCCAGCACCAGCAGCCCCACAGCAGTCCCTCTGCAGCTCTCCAGCCACTCCTCTCCCACTTTATCCCTGTGCCCAGTGCTACTCCATCCCAGGCACAGAATCCAGCATTTGGACGGGCCAAATTTCACCCCATTTAAAATTGCTCAGTGCTCCAGTATTTAAAGTATCTAAACTTTATCTAAACTAAACTAACAGTATCTAAAGCCTAACTAAAATCCAGGGAAACTATAACCCCTGCCTTCCTTTCCTCCACTAGATGGACCTTATCATAGAAGGATAGCAAGTTAATTGAACAGGACTTTCCCTTTGAAAAATCATGCTGGCTGCATCTAATGATTGCATTGTTTGTTACATGCTTTTTAATAGTACCTAGTATAATGTTCTACATAATTTTTCTAGGAACTCAAGTTAGTTCTGTCTTGGTTCCAGGCAGGACAGAGTTAATTTTTTCAGTAATCTGGAGGAGGCATGCCTAGGACCCAGAGGTTATTCTATACCAGCTCATTGCCAGAGGCAGGGGGAAAAGAGTCACTCTGCAGAAGGAAGGGCTCTTTTCCGCCTGGGGTGACACGACTGCAGTCAGGTCAAGGGGCTCCACAACTTACATTTTGACATGTGAATCACTCTCTCTTATGTACACTTTTGTTATTAATTTTGTTGCTGTTACTGATTCTTTTATTTCATTGCTGTTTTCAGTAAACTGTTTTTACCTTAACCCATGAGCTTCACCCTTTGTGCCTTCAATTCTCCGCTCTACCTCACCACAGCTGGGAGGGGCAGGGAAAGCATGGAGTGAGAGAGTGAGAGAAAGCATGGTTTAGAGAGCCATGATGGGAGCACTGACATGGGGAGTACCATTCCTAAACCATGGCAAGTTCCTTTGGCTCTTCCCTCACACCTTTTTTTGTAAATTATAATACCACTGGCTCATTTCCAATCAGCAGAAACCTCCAAGACCTTTAACAGATGATAAAGAGGAGTCCTGCCACAATATTCACTAGTTCCCTCAGTATCCTGGAACAAATCCCATCAAGCCCTATGGACTTGAGAACATTCAGCTGATACAGCTGGTCCCTTACAACTTCAGCATCCACAAATGGAAATTCACAGTTCCTGCACTTTTGGTGCACTGTTTCACAGCATTGGTAAGGCCCAGATCTATCAGTATTATTAAACTTTGAGGCAGAAGCCGCATTGAATGCCTTCACTTTTCTTCATCCCTAGCAGTCAGCTAACTGTCTTCAACAAGTACTGGACCAATGCTTTTCTTAGACATCCAGTTGCTATTAACATACTTTAAAAAGACTTTCTTGTCTAACAGATGACTGGCCAATCTCAACTCTAACTGAACTCCAGCCTTATGTGTCTCCTCCCTGCATATATAAACTACGGTTCTGTAACTTCCCTGCAAAGCTTGACCTTACTTTCATAGGTCATATAGTTTTCTTTTCCTCTTGAGCTCCATGAGAAGTTCTCTGTTCAGCCAAGGGAGTCTTTTACCCTTCTTGCTTCACTGACACTGCAGTGGGATTGCCTGCTCCTGTGCATCTCAAAGACAGACCTGACCTCAGGGACTTGTAAGCCCTTAAAAGCAAATTCTCAGGATAGTCTGCTGAGTGGTATCTTGAATATCTTAAAGTTAGGTCTCCTGAAACCCAGAGTGGCAACTCTACCCTTCTTTTTTCTCCTTACACTGAACACATTAATCCAAGTCATTTCATGATCATTGTGGCCAAGACACCCACCTACCATCACAGCTCCCATGAGTTCTTCTCTATTCACAATAGCATGTCTAGGGAACAATTGTCCTAGTTTGCTCACTTAGTATCTATGACAAGAAGCTATCTGCTAGAACCTTCAAGAATTTGAATAAACAGACATAAAAAGAGGAGGGGAAAATTATGTTTCCATTTACTAAGTTCATTTGTTGAAGAGAATCAAGCATTCTGTAATATAAACAAAACAGTTTTAAATAAGTATGTCATCTGAAAGTTTCTTGTGGGCAAAATAGCTATCATTTCCTGGAGTGAAGCCTAACTTTACTCTAATAAAAGTGACTCCAATACTATGAGAAAGAACTAGAGACGGGAAATTTAAAAAAAAAATGTGACCACATTTCAATCTTGTGATGCAGGAAGTGATGGGGAGACATAAAATTACCTGAAATCCTGCCAAATCTTGCAGAGGAGCTGTCAGTTCCTAAAGAACAGGGTGTGCCTCAAAACCATTGCGTGGTTCTTGCAGTAACCAAACAATGGAATTCATTTGTATACACAAGGTATTCAGGGGCAGGGGATGCTATTTCCACAGCTCAGTGTCTTGGGAATGTAGCAGTTGACCCCTAAAGAAAGTGTTCCTGCAACATGTGTCACATTTAACAGTTTTTAAGTGGTATTATATTTGAGGATGTCATTTTGTATTCATTCTTAGGCTTCTCTCCGCATGCAGCTAAAAACACGTATCTATTTTCTTTCAGGAATTCAGATGTTGTGACTCAAATACCAAAGA
Source organism: Notiomystis cincta (assembly GCA_013398075.1). NCBI lineage: Eukaryota > Metazoa > Chordata > Aves > Passeriformes > Notiomystidae > Notiomystis > Notiomystis cincta. The sequence continues at coordinate 58,481 of VZRX01010462.1, forward strand.
CACACAAAGAAACCACATTCCCAAGTTGTTTCTATTAGTTTGAATATTGATTATGCTCATAGTGGAAGCAGTAGTTACAGTGCCTCCAAATAGTTGTTCGTTTATATTTATAAGTAAAAGAAAATGTGAGTTTCAACAAACTCATATTACTTTTACTGGTTCAAATCTTGCTTCTGACACTGTGAAATCTCCCTGACAGCGCTTGAGTTGATGTAAGTTCATTTCATGGGAGCAGAGTATTATGGGCATCAGGATACAGATGTCAGGACACAGAAATTAGGAGTGCATGGATCAGAGTTTGTGGAGGACTGGGCAGTGAGTCACAGGGTTATGAATAATACTGATCATTAAAACCAGGGCAGGAAAAACAGCTGTTGGATCTTCTACAGCTTCAGGGCTTCTTTTCACAGAGCCTATTAGTTGGAAAGAATTAATTTGAGATAATAGAGTACAACTAGCCTCTGAGGGATTTTATAGGTTTGTAAATGATTGCAGTTTCATATCCATAACTAAAGCCCTTATTGCTTGTAGTACAGCAGGCTAGCGAAGAAAATCATACAGTAAGCAAGGCAAATTAAAGTGGACATGACCTTTACTCCATTTCTTGCACTGCAAGAGAAATGTGGAATGAAAGAATGAACCTGAACAAATGCTTAATCCCACAGAAATCCTACCTATTTTTCTGGAATAGTAAGTCATAATAAAAAGATAAATACTGGAAGGCACTGGTATAAGGAATATGGCAAAAAGACTGCTAGAATAATGCAACCATTCTCAAGAAACTCTCAGACAGCAACATGAAACCCTAGCAGTCAAATGGAGTATGTCACTCTAGAAATCATAAGAGCTAGCCCAAAGAACTCACAGCTGGATATTCTGTGGATAGGAATTCAACTAATGACCCTATTAATATTTCTAGAACTGATAGTGAAAGTACCAGAAAGGGACATTAATAAATTATTCCTCAGTAATTCTTTCAGTCTGCCTACTGAAAAAACGAAGCCTAATATTGCTGAAACAATACAGTTGACACAATAGCTCCAGCCAGAGATTTATAAATAAGTAAAGTAAATAATAGAGTTAAAGAATATTATATGTTCAAGGAGATATTCAAACCAAACTCTAGGAGAACTATAAAATATTTGTTTTCTAGAACTAAGTGATTAACATCTCTTTACTAATGTTGAGCAGTGAACTGAACAGAATCACTGTCAGTCTTCACTCAAAATTTCTTTCATTTGCAGAGACACAGACATAGTCATAGTCAGACAGGCCTGTTGACACCAGTCTGTGGACAGGTGATTTTCACACACAGCTTTGCTAGCAGCAATGTTCTTCTCTGCCATATGCTACCTTGGTGATGGTTCTTAATCCTCTCACCATTTTCTGTCCTTCCTGGGGCAAAATACTGATGGGCATAGTATCTTTCAAATAGACTCTGTGGTGTACCCTGGAGGCTGGTCATGCACGAAGGCATCCTCCATCACTTATGAAAAAACCCAGCAATATCAACAGCTGCACAAATAGCTTGATCTAGAAGGTACTGAAACAAGAATCTGCAATTTTTAATATGCTTCACAAATAAGCATGGGAATTGTGAGGAGATTAATTAGTTCTATACTGTGGTTTATGTCCTAAATAGAAAATAGGTGTTTATTACTCCAAGAAGCAGCTGTAAATTCTTGATTTGGAACTCCTTTTATACCAATGTATTGTAGAGTTCTCATCAGGTACCTTATTTTAATTTTGCTTATTTTTCCAAAAATGTTACTTAAGTGGTCTATATTTATAAGAGTAACATAAAAATCAAATAATTATGCAACAGTCAAGACCGTTTGTATCCTCAAAGCTTTGAAGAACTTCCATTCAATCAATTTCCATGAGAATTTTACCTACTACAGAAAAAAACTCATAGCCAAGCAGGAACTGTTATTCAGAAGGGTACTAAACTACTTAGACAAAGTAATATGTCCACTGGTTTTGCCTTGTCAGATACAGCAAAAAGGGCAATGTGCAGTGATGTCACAATTATGGTTATTCCATTATACAGGACATTTATAAAAAGTCTCTGTAAAGACTATATCGTTTCTAATTTCTTAGGAAAGGAACCCAAGGGATCACTTCATCTGAAACCCACAGCTGCAATTAAAAGCCCTTAGAAAAGGAAAAACCAGCTCTGTAAAAGCTTCTATAATCTTACAAAGAACAATATTATTGAAAATTACTCATCTTTTTTTCTAGGATCCGTAGATGAATAATATTTGGAGAAGTCCATGTATCATCTTACCATATCTATAAACTGCATTAGATATCTACTTACTCCTAATTCTTGGCTTCTAAGTCATAGAGTACCAACATTTAAATTCTTCCTCCAGTCAATGAAGAATAATAAAGTATTCATAGTAATGAGCATTAATAGATACATGAGCTTGAGTTGCACTCAACTAATTGAGTGCCCTTCTGAGAGTGTTCAAAAATCATCTTCTCTGGGAAAGCCATGGTACTTCACCAACTCTGAAGGAAGCCTTGGTACGTCTGTCTCTCAGATACCCTTAAATTGGACACATTAGTCCAATCCCTAAATTCCTCTAGTACTTCAAAGCCCATTAGATAAGTTTTTATCCTCAATTTTACTTAAACTTTGACTTTTAAAGCCTGGGTTTCACGGTTGGGGCTTCCTTCATTCAAGTACAAGATTCTCCCTACTGTGCAGTCTTCAGCAACCTTAAATCTAATCCCTAATGTTCTGAGGGAAAACTGGGGTCCTCTGAGAAAAGGGGATTAACCTCATTTATTTAATTTTGAACTTGTTTTTTCCTTTAACAGATGGTGACCTTCTCTAACTGCCAGGAATCCTCATGCACGTGCTGACCTGTAACTAGTCATTTATTCCAGGGAAAGTGTGCAATAGTTTGACTCTCCACTTTATCCTGGCTGACCCACAAGGTTTTTCCTAATGTTCCTTCTCACAGCGAGCTGGACTTTTCACCATATGACAGTGACCTCAGAAGCCAACCACATACTCTGTTAGATAAACAATATGTTTTCAAGATAAACATAATGGTGGATCAAAGCATGAATTTTTCCAAAAAGAGGCATGTTAGCTTTATTATTTCTTATGCAATCATCCTCAGCTTGTTGCATTGCTGATTTTCTTTCCCTTGTGTATTAGTTTTCATCTGTATTTTACATATCCATTAAAAACCACCATATACTCACTCCAGCAGAGATTAAATGTCTAAAAGATGGATTTAAGTTCATGATCTCTCCTATTTCTATGTAATTACATTGCCTTCCATGTTGCAGTGCAGGTCTCAAAATAACTCTTCAGTTTCCCGCAATCAAAACTCTCGAGCTAGTTCAAGTTCCAGGAATTCAGTCTACAGAGAGCTCAAACTAAACAGACTCTGGCCCGATGAAAATCAGGCACTTTTCCAAAAGGTGATAATGGATAGACACCAGATGGCCAATGGAGGGAAAAACAAATCTCCTGGTATGTGCCAAAAAAACCGAAAAAATAAAAGGAGAAAACAACAATAAAATAGCAAAATGAAAAGTGGCTTAAAAGATTGGCATCAAAGGGAAATAGTAAAATGCAGCAAAATGCAAGGTAAGGGTGTTGCCTGGCAGATGGAACAAGCCAGAAACAGAGATGAGGACAACAGGATGCAGGAGTTCTGGAGGACAGGGTCAGGTTTCAGTGGCAGTGTGCAGCCCAACACACAGCTGAGAAGAGCGGCAGAAAATGTCCTGGTGGCCCTGCCCTGACAGCAGAGACTCCAGCCCCTGGAATGTTCCAGAGGGAGTAGCCACGTCAGAGCTGGGCAGCCTGGCCAAGCTTCACCTGTGGGTTGTCTGGGGAGGAGCAGGAGCAGGTGTAAAGCCATGCCTGAGCAGAGAAGGGCCTTTCCCAGGGGCAGAGGGCAGGCTGCAGCTCTGCAGGTGTCTGGACAGGGAACCAGTTCGGAACAAGCCGTCCTTCCCCCTTGTCCCCAGGCAGACACAGCACCTGTGGGAAAGCACTGTCTCACCTGCATTATCCTCTCCCTGCAGCGCTGTGGTTTTTAAAAGTTTACTGTTCTGCCTTTTTCTAAATTGTGTTATTTAAGTTTAAAACACAGCTTTGGAGTTTAAAAGGTTCCTTTGGTTTTTTGCTTGCTTTCAGGGAAAGGTGGCATGAGCTGCTTCAGAGCTTTACTTGACAGAGAATTCCTTGGGGAAGAGAGATGGCATCCCTTGGGGATAGCACAATAACTCTATTGCAATAAACAAGATGGCTGGAAATATTACCCTTAGATTCATTCTAAAATACTCTGCCGATATCATTTGGGAAAAAAAGTGTAAGATACATGGGCTGAGTTCACTCTCGCTGCAGCTACAGGTAAATTTATTGAATTCACTGACATATTTGCAAAAGCAGATTATGTCCGTTCCCACTTTAAATGTTCAAGAAAGTAAATAAGCATCCACAGTTTTGGGGTAAAATTATTATTCCAGAAAATAACTGACTTTACCATGCTTAGAAACTCTGAAGTAGATATATATTTGCAGATATCTGTGCTGATTTGAAAATCAAATTCTGCAAATAAATAGAAGACCAAGATAGGCCACAGATGGCACAAGCCGTTGCATATTTCAGAAGATCTTCGTACTTTCATTAAGATTAAATAATTTTAATGGACTTAGTGGATTTTTAAGAGAAAAGGCAAATTTGTCCAATATTTCTTCTGCTATTAGAGTTCTAAAATTTTGAGTTTAGAAGCTGTACATTCCATGCACTTTGGCTACCACCTTAAACAAAGATTGTAAGTTTTCATGCTTCAAACTACCCTAAAAGCACATATGTATAAAGGCCTGTTCATTTAAATCAGTCGGTTTAAAATTTAAATACAGTTAGACTTCAGAATTGAAAGGTGCCAAAGTACGAAATTTCCACAGCTGTAAACAGTAAATACCTGAAGTGGGGAGAGTAAGAATGCATGAAACTTCCAGTTGAATGTGTTTTGCATTAATGTACACAAATCAAATGTTTTGTGAACGATTTAAGTAAGTGGATGAAACATCAGGAATGAAGCAATATAATCCAGTAAAGTAAAGCATGCATACCCTGAGGCAGAAGTGGTTTTAGTTTTCTTGTCATAGCACAGCATTTTGTTGTGTGTTTGTAATGAGGTAGGGGACACTAGAAACAAGGAGCAGAGCAAAATTCTAGAAAGTCTTTGTAGATATTTCTGTTGTTAAAAAACAGGTCTCTTTTTAGGGTCAAAACCCTTTCTACTTTTCCTTACATAGGTTTTCACTTTTCTTTCTGTTCTAACCAGCAAAGTATTTCCCTGCCTTTTCCTGTATGCAAATATAATGCAGATTGCAGACAATGTATACTTGTAGCACTGCTTGTTTATTTTTTACTGCCACACTCAAGAATCCATTTTCATTTGAAACCACATTTTTCTTCATTTTTTTCCTTAGCTCTGAGCTAAAGAATTCAGTAATGGGGCTGCAGTGTTCCCAGGGCTGCAAGTTACCCACAGATCCAGTCTTGTCATTCCCAAACAAGGAATCCAGGGAGAATCCAAACACCCTGAGGATTTTTTTAACCCATTGCAAGATCGTGCTTCATACTTAGAGACAAAAATGCATCTGTAAACAACCTGCCACCCACTGACTGAGCTCTGCAGAGTTCAGACATTTGCTATAAACTGTTATCTTCAGAAGAACTGCTTTTAATTAAGTGTTTGGTTCCTATCTTTGTCCTTTGGGTTATGTATCCATGTATTCATTCTTCTCACAAATCATCTCTGTGTTTCATTTCAGGTTCATACATTGTTGGTTTCCTAATTACCAGTAGTAAAATAAGCAGCTTGAACTACGTCTTTTTGAGGGAATTCTTGGGGGAATTTAAAGTCCTTAGAAGTAGGGTAAAACCGGCCCTTACCAAAAACTGGCTTGGGATGATCACTTCTGCACTAAAAACTTGAACTTCAGGTATTGTACCTTACTGTACCTTACCATTTAATTAGAGAAACAAAATCAAGTGGGTTCCATCAGATTTCTTGTAACATCTTTTTCAGTTGTTCTGAGAATATATATCAGGAGCTAGAAGCTCTATAAATGTTTCTGCACATTTTTTTCATTAAATTAAATATGAAGTGTTCTTCATCGGCAGCCAGCTGAGAGAAGAGGTAAAGCACAAGAACCTCTGTCTGTTTATGCAGTGATTTTTTTAAATAGCAAAAGGCATGTTCCTCTTATGTTTTACCTTTCCCAAATCACACAATTTAATCATGACATTTTCAGACCTGTCACTGTACCGTGTCCTCCTGTCTTGCAGGTTGTGGATCTGGAAACAATTTTTCCATATGTTGCAGGGAGGTGAGCAGGACCTGTTGTGAATGTTCTTGTAGGGTCATTCTGAGTTGCACTACCCAGCACTGGGCTGCCCAGAAGGCAACCCAGGTGTTATGACACATGCTTTGCTGGTCAGTATATTTTCCATGGCATCTTGGTGCTTTTCACACTTCAGGGTGACTCTGCTGAAAGCCTATTGTCTTTGATCTCTCACAGCTCTGCCTTTCAATGATGCGTATTTTTAGATGCAGTGGAAGTAAGCCACTGACTTTTTTTCTCCTTTTTTGAAGAGGACTTCTCACATGTTGTTTACACTCTCTGTGAGCTTTAGTGGAGTGTTTCTTCTTCACTGAGAGGAACATACTGTTCACGTGCACTCTTTCTCCTGCTCATGTTTGTGTTGCCTGGAAAAGACCAATTTTCCCTAACTGCATCATGCCATGCACTATAAATCACATTTGTGTCCCATTTAAAATATAAACCACAACAGACACAGAAGAACAAAAGGAACCACACGCCCAGCTTTTTTTGACAAAACTCCCACACATTGATAATTAGAAGCACATAAAACCATGCACAAGCTAGGAGAGCTCGAGCGGCTGTCATGCCTCATGCTGTCTGTCTCAGCCTCCTCCACTTTCAATTCTGCCACAAAATTGCCTGGAACCGTAAAAAGGGCAGGAGAAGATTAACATAAACAATCTGTGAAACAATGGAGATTAAAATAATAGTAAAGATTGCCTGACAAGTGTGCTTTCATGAGACTCTGGGAAATCTTTGCTTTAAGTAATTATCTGCACTTGTCCAAGAGATATCTGAAGCACTTAAACACTAAAAGGAGAACAATGTGTTTTAAAAGCTATCTGTAAGACAAATAATTGTTGAAAACGTTATAAGTAACTTAGCACATAGGCAATGTGGATAGAGGATCCTGGCTGCATAGTTGGTTTATATTTTGCAATCGGCCTTCTTGGCCCTACAGACTTGAACCATAATCCTGTGAGTATAAGTATTCCCTCTAGACTGAACACAGCTCCTTGAGGGATTGGATTGAGTAGTTTGTTACACATACTACCAAATGTAATTAACAGCACTCACTACATATTGCTGCTGTTGCAAGGCTCCATACACTGTGCTTAGGCTGCATAAGGCATGGTGGATCCACATGCCTCATACATCCCACTGCCCTTTTAGCTGCTGAAACCCCTGAGAAGGAGCCAAACACGTTAAAGTGTAGAAAGGAAAATGATGGTTTGAAGGCCTGAAGGATTTTACCCAGGCATGTTTAACAGATAAAAGACAAAGTTCAGTAGAAAATTAGAGCTCTTCGCTCCCAACACAGTCCCTACTTCACACTATGATTTTACACAGTATATGTTACAGCACGTGTAACATATGGCGAAGAAGTGAAGAGGAATGTCACTGATCTCAGTAAGGTAATTATGAATATTTTATTAGTCTAAAAATTACCAGCACTGAGCAGTATCATTTATCAACTTAGATAATTTTGGCACCAATTTTTTCACAGTGAAATATATTTATCTTCCATTAGTTTCACCCTGTAAATCAGGTGAATAACAATTGATAGGACATCCTTAAAATAAAAGGTTTCATTTTGTAAAGCCCAATTTTTTATGGTTTTTCACTTATTACTAGATTTGCTGTTAAGTATCTCCCACATAGGTACTTGCTATTACTCATCTGTGCCAGTATGTTATAGTATATATATAATATATATATTGTGTTTCACACAAAGTAATGGGGATGCACTTGAGGAACTAACACAAAGTCACATGAACTTCACACCTCCAGATCATCCTGCCACATATTCTATCACATTTGCTCACTTTGAGCAGTGCCATCTTTCAGAAGACCATAATTTACCCAGAACTACCAAGAATACCTATTGAATGTAAATTAATGACCCTGTTAATGACTCTTATTTATTTACTTCTCTTATACGTATATTTACTTCTCTTATACATATAGTCTGAAGCAATCAACAAAAACAACAATTTAGTTTAAGACCTTAAATTAGTGCCCAGGTTCAAGTGGATTGCCAGTAAGACAGACTGACAGCAAGTTGAAAGCTAATTAGCTGTATTTGCTAATGTTTCAAATGCTAGTGAAAAAGACCCTCTCATTCTGAGGTAACTAATTGCCTTTTGGCCATTGACATTGTTCATAATTGCAAGCCTAAAAGGCCTTGCTATGTCCCAAGAAAACAACAGCCATATGAAACCCTGGAATATCCTACCACAATGCCATAAGAAAATTCAAACAGCTCTTTGTTCATAATTCAAAGAAAGAGATAAAAACACCAGAGGGAAAAAGCAAAAATGAGCCCTTTTAAACATGGAATTCTAAGAAAGAAATTCTTGACGTGTCTGGTATCAAGTAAATAGGAAGAAGAAATTAATTTCCTCTTCAGATATCTGAAAGTCAAACAATGACTTATATTTTAGCTCCAGTATAATTGGAGTCATCATGAGTTCTGCCACTTCTTTCAATAAAACATTTTCTTCTCCAGATATTACTTTCTATTCCTCCTGGTTTTACTTCCAAATCTTAACACTTAAAGTTTATGAAAAGATTTATATAAAGTGTTGCTCAATATTTAAAATATTTTAAAGTGTAAATAAATATTTGTTGTGTCTGAATTTGTTCATGTGCCTCCCAAAAAGAGATTCTGTTTTAAATTTTCCAATTAATAGTTACCTTATACTATTCCTCCAGAAACTGATCACAAAACAATGATGCTCTATTAACATCAGTTGGTAACTTTTCAATTAAACTCATACAAAACTGAGACAGGATATGTCCTCTTTTTTTCCCTAAGAAATCTTTTTTAAATAGAGTTAATTATCTAAAATGAAAAGATAATTGTTCTGCCTTCTATCTGAAAAGAGGTCTGTAACTCAACATTTTCAGCTTTTCATAATGGTCTTTGGGTGAGCATAATTGCAAAAGTTCTTTTCAAAAAATTTACATTTTTTAAAAAAGATAAACAAAAACTGACACATATATGTGTGTATACCCTCATTTTGTATAGCTTTTAATAATGTGTTTTCGTGTTGCTTTTGCTCACTCTTTCATTTCAACCTTCCTATTAGCAGCATTTTTTAAATGGATTAAACTGTATTCTATTCTTTCTCCAATTCATTATGACGATATGAACAAGTTATGACTACACTGAATTAGTCTAGTAAGTAAACATTATATGTGTTATCTACTTTGACTTCTTCCAGTGCTTCACACTTTCTAGTACATTTCAGGGTGGTGCCTAAGAGAGAATCTTCACAAATCAAAGCTCTTCATAGAAGCAATATTTGAAGCTCAGCAGCGTTTGCATATTTTATTCTGCATTTTCTTAAAAATTCCCTGTAGTTAAGCAGATACCGATGAAAGTAGCTGACCTGAAAATTGCTGCAAGTGACATAAATCTTCTCAGTTTCTTGAAAAAATCATTTCACTTGAAACTGATAAGAAACATCAGATTCAGACCACTACAATTCCTGCATATTCCCAGCTGACAAAATCGTTAATGTTTTTTCTGTGGGAGCTTAATCAGAACTCTCAGAGCTCACATTTGGGGTCTTCCCATATACCAAAAAGGAAACTTAAAGCAGCCTTTCAGTAATTGTCCATCTCTGAGTAATTTCTATTCGTAAAATTTTATTTGAATGAATTATTTAATGGATTTTTTTCTTAAATGTTAAACTCAGCTGTCTATTTCCATGTTTTTTCTTAACACAAAATGAGATACCAAGTCCTGACCCAAAAAATGGTGACTTAGATGTTCCTCATTGTGTTGTCTGTCATTTGTTTATGGAAATAAAATTGAATTAATATCTTATTTACCTATACAGTAGACATTTCCACCCACAAAAACTGTTCACACATGTTCACATTATATTCTACAATTTGCTGTATTGAACATACGAGTTCAATCTTGCATGAAAATAATGACGTTACGTTGATTGTTTATAACTTTCCTTGTAAATGTAATATGAATCTATGCTATGATATTTGGGACTATATTTTTAAATATTTTTCCAGCACAGAAGGGAGAGGAAGATTTTTGTTCTTTCTATTTAAAAGTGTTGGGAAAGGAGGGAATTAGAAAGCCTAAGGAAGTGGAGGTTATATACACTTAAAAACAGAATAATTCATGTAGTTCAGTTGACATCCACAAAGAAAAATCTAGTGAGACATCTTGAAGCCTTTAAAATAAAAATTTTTAACTCCGAGGAATTCTTATATTAACCATGCTAAAAAAAATTATTAAAGGAGTACAGATCCTTTTCCCTATATTCTGTTTTTCAGATCACAGTTAACATGTATTATATGTACTGTAGGTGTTATTTTTAGGTCAGTTGCCTGATACTGTACTCTAGGCACTTTTTGCACGGGTCACAGAGAGTTCAGGACTAGACATACACTGCTACTCTGCTGCATGGGTAGAAAGTGTCTTTCCCAAGGCCTTTTATTCACAGAAACAACATTTGAACTTTATAAAGACATTTTGAACATTTGTTGGTTTGTTTTGGGTTGGGTTTTTTTAATTTGTAACACTCTGCTTATGAAAGTTTTTGTTGTCCCTGCTTTGTTTGCTCTGTTTTGTAAGCCAAGAAGCCATGTTGGCTAGGAATTAATTAGCATAACTTCTCAGCTCAAGAGTAATTGACCCTTGGAAACTAAGTTAAAAATGCTGGTCCAGCAGAGAACCCATACATCAGGACTGTTTCAGTTTAAGTGTTTCTCACCCTTCACAAGCACACGGACCACATGAGACGATGGAAACCCTCTGCACATGTTTCATAAGCTTGCCAAATTATTCAACTGAAAACTTGGTAATTACATGTAGCTATTTCTGGCCATTTAAGCAGAGGCCTCACGCAAACAGACTTCATAGGTCTTCAGCCTAGATAGCTGCCAATGACACATACTCTTTGTCAGAATTTTCCTTCTTCTCTGTCTGTTATACAGTGCTTCTGTCTATTATCCTCTTGGCAAGATATAGTACCCTTCTCCAGATCTCTCTTGATCAGAGCTTCTGTAAGCACTATAGAAAAATCAGCATGATTACCTGGCATGGCTGCTTCTCCTTCAGCCCAAATACTCATCTTGGAGCTGCATTCTACTGCCCACCTACGCTTCCCGTGAATTTTTCTCACCAGTGTTAGAAGCAGATTGATTAGAGCCCTTCAGCTGATGGATGGATTAGGAAAAGCTTTAACAACTGCTCATTTCAAGTGCCATGTTTTTTGCAAGCAGCTCATTCGTTCCATCTAGTCAGGATTAAAAGCCAATCACAAGTAAGCCAAGCAAATGGTAGCCAAAGCATAAATCATCATTACATGCTGGCAGCTGGCTGCAACTACATGACAACTATTCACAAACAGGATGCTTGGTGCCCTTTTATGTGGATCTTGTGTTCTTTGCACATGTTTGTTCCACATGAATTGTTCCCTTGGAAATACAGGGAGAGAACTAAGGTGATGAGAGAATAATAAAATAGCTCATTGTCTCCTGCTGCCTTTTACTCTTGGACAAAGGACCCTTTTATTCGTGGATAAATTGAGATTTGCCATACTGATACACAGATAAGCAAAATCTGCAATATGTCCTTCAGACGTGATGCACAAAGCATTTATGTTCTTGAGCCTTTGCCACTGACATAAATGAACTTACAAAAGTGCAGGAAATGCAGCCTATTCACCAAGGTTTCCACCACCCACAGCTTTAGTATCTCTTCACAATTACCTGGTAATTCTCTAGCTAGGTAGTATTCTGCCCTAAATTATGGCCTTTTTAGTCAGAGAAAATAAAAATAGCAAAGGGTTCCCTTCTTGGAGTCCCAGCAGTATTATTACATGAGTGAAGATCATGTCTCCTTCAGGAGAGATGTTTAAATTAGTGTGCTTATATTGATTCATTTTTAAAAGTCATAGCTTGGAATTAAATATGATTTATTGACTTGAGAGACTGGGTGTTTCTTCTATATTTTTTTTACTGTCTTTTCACTACTTCTAATTGCCTTTCATATAGAAGTCAAGGATATATGTATTTCAGTGACATGCTACATAAATTTCTACAGTCACACCAAGAAGCAAAACCATAAGGAAAGCCCATTAACTTGCAGAATATTTTTTTCCCTTCATAATTCAAATGAAGCTTTGTGGTATGATTCCATGCTAAATGTTATTCTTTATGGTATTATGTCATTAGTGGAATACAAAGATCCAGTATCTGTAACGAATGCCCCTTATAAAAAGTGTTAAAACAATCTCAAAAATAAACAGATTAGCCATGTAACATACTCTTCTCTAGCAGTACATTCAAATATATTCATACCTCCTAGCATGAAAAATATTTTAGGAAAACATTATAAACGATCTCAAAGTATTGCCAACATCTGCCATTCTGTCGTTCTGCCATTATAGTTCAATACCTTATCTATGATGGTCGTAAATACCAGATGTAAATACCACAGAAAGGTGTAAGAATTTCAGCATAGGCATGTGTTGGATAATCATCTGTCATGTTAGCTTTCATCTTGAATCCTAGTCTTGACAAAGTTATGCATCAAAACATTTCACTGAGTCCTTTCAAAGTGTGTTAGCTTTAGCACATGTAAGTCTGAAATTCTTAAATGTAAATGTAAATGTAAATGTAAATGTAAATGTAAATGTAAATGTAAATGTAAATGTAAATGTAAATGTAAATGTAAATATCCTGGAACGTTTTCAGACCTTGCTGAGTGCTCCATCTCATTGCCTTTCTCTAGAATAGTGCTGCACAGATGTTTCATGGAGTCATGGAAACATTAAGGCAGGAGAAGACTTGCAAGATCACCAGGTCCAACTGTCAACAACCATTGTGTTCACCACAAATTCATGTTTTCAAGTGCCATATCCACACATTTTTTAAACACTTTCAGTAATGATGACTCCACCACTGCTCTGGACAGCCTGTTCCAATGCATGACAACTCTTTCCATGAAGAAATTTTTTCCTAATATCCAATCCAAATCTCCCCTGGTGTGACTTGAGGCCACTTCCTCTTGTCTTGTTGCTTGTTACCCAGGAGAAGAACCTGACATGCCCTTGGCTACAATTTTATTTCAGGTAGTTGTAGAGAGCAACAAGGTCTCCCATGATCCTGCTTCTCCCCAGGCTAAACCTCAGTTCTCTCAGCCATTCCTTATAAGACTTATGTTCCAGACTCTTCACCAGCTTTGTTACCATTCTTTGGACATGCTCCAGCACCATTTGCTGCTTTCTTCCAGTTCAGTAGACCTCTTTGTTACTGCTGAAGTCTGGGAGGGCTTACTAAAATGTATTACTGTGCTTCTGTTTTGTATATAATGCTCATTTAGTTAGACCAGGAAATATTTACAGATATCACAGATTTTTAGTTTCACAAATCTTGCAGTTAGAAGAGACACATTCATCTCACAGAAGAAATTTATATCCACAAGGAAAATAAGAACCCCAGTAAAGTCCATTTATAAACAGTACTATGAAAAGAGCTTGACATATTATGAAATCTTTTCCAAAAGTTAATGTGACTTTTCTGACTAAGACATATCCTATGTGACTTTGTGAAGCTGATTGTTTTTATTCACAGGAATGAACATCACTCTTATCTTCTCTGAATTACTTCCTGAAAACAGCAAATTCCTTCCAAATAGCCTTAATTATTAAATGTGGCACTGGCACGTTTAATCCACATTGACACATTAAAGGCACATTAATCCACTGATGTCTTCCTTCCCAATATTTCATTTTACCCTAATATCTAACTGTACAAATTTAAGTACCTGACTGCTTGATTACTCATATACATTGTAAGAATTGTCAGTAGTTTCATACCCTGATAACGAATTAAGTACTATGAAAGTTGTTAATTCTTCTAGAGCTGGAACCTATTAAAAGTACCCGAAAGCTGAACCAGAGAACAGTGAATTCTATTAAATTCCCAGCAGGAGTGACAAGCCTACGAATCTGATTAAATGACCTCATAATTTCTGGTTGAAACCAAGGCCTTGTTAGTCTACATGCACATTTTGTCCTGAGACAGCTTTTTTGATTTATGGGATTATTTTCAGCAAAAGCTGTATTGATAACCAGCCTACAGAGATCCTTTTATTTCAGTAAGCCTCTTTGCTGTCCAAGAGTAGGTAAAGCAAAAGTACCACTTCTGTACTTACATACTTGAAAACATGTCACTGCAGAAGTGTCAGTAAGACAAAGAAATGTAAGCATCTGTGAAATGCTGGCAGAGGGTCACTTAAACTTCATAAAATTCTTCAGGGAAAGATGGTGTCTACTGGCTTAGACCTTGGCACACAAAGACTTTATGAGTGTGTCTAAAAGACACTGAAGTCAAAAGGCTTTGAAACACATGCTAACTGTTAGAATACACATTAGCACCACTTCTGAATAAATAAGTTTTCCTGAATAAGGGCCACAGACAGGCTCAGAGCTTCTCTCTGTGACCTGGTATTCCATGTGGGCTGCTTCTAAGTGTTGCCCTGAGGAACTGGAACTGGATATACCACACGATGATTCAACAATCAACATTTTTCCAATTTGTGCTGGTCCTTTATATTTCCAAGAATGGGTGGTCCCAGCTGGCATTGCCCCAGTGTTAAATAAGGTAAAGGTGTGTCCAGCAGCAAGTCTCAGGAAGATATTACTATTATACTTAGTTGTATGGC
Source organism: Notiomystis cincta (assembly GCA_013398075.1). NCBI lineage: Eukaryota > Metazoa > Chordata > Aves > Passeriformes > Notiomystidae > Notiomystis > Notiomystis cincta. The sequence goes on from VZRX01010462.1 coordinate 73,554, forward strand.
TTGTAAAAGTAGTTTTCTTGCCAGCAGCAACAACAGTAGCAAGTAACTGGAATTGTTTCATTTTAGGGACTAATGGCAAATAAAAATAAAGACTTCTATGCTCGGAAAACAACAGCCCTGTAAGTTAACAGAAAACAGAATAACTGGTAGCTTACCCTCTAAGTTACAAATATAGTTTAAAAACAACCCACATGCATGTCTCAGAGGAATCTTTCTGCTAAATATTTCTCCCTAGCTCAGTTACTATCTACAGGGATACTACCTTAGTTCTGCTATTCAGAGCTGTTCCATCAGCTTAGAGTAAAAAATATACATTACATAGAAGAACTAAATTAGCAAGTCTACTGAATCTGAACTTAATTATTTCCTTCAGTTTTAAGTGCACTGTTTTATAACATGACCAGCTTTAATCATAGCCCTTCCTGCACCATAGAATAAGCAATAAGGCTTAGCTCTTGATGAACTTTTTCTGTGGCTGATGAACAGGCCAAGAAACTATTGCAAAATAGGATTTAAAGTAAGATTTGAAGCCTCCTTCAAGCTAAAATTCTCCTTTTGGTGCACCACTTTTTGATGTCTACTCTCAGTCCTACTGGCAAAAGTTTTTGTGATGCTTTCACTCTAAAGCAAAATTAATTTATTTTCTTCAAGATTCCTGTCATAAGACTGTAGTAAGCAAATATTTCCATCTGTTTTGGGAGACAAATGATTAAAGATTTGCCAGCCATGGAAGTGAGTATGGATACAACACAACCCGGCTCAGTCCCCAGACTTAATACCCATAATCAGAGAGGCAATGGACAGAAAAGAGGACAGAACACAAAGCACAAACTTGGATATAAATGATCCAGAACCGAGGAACAGATGAGCTAAAATATCATTCCAAACTTAGTGACTTGATTTCACCCCAATGTGGACTGACACTGGGTCCATGACTGCATTGCCTTGCTAAGTGGGAACAGAACTGTGCCACAGCCCTGTCTGCTTTGAGAATAACAGAGTTCATTGTTGCAGTCTTGATAACTTAAATATTAAATGCAGCTTGAACTAGTAAATTCAGACTCTCAGTTTTGAGCAATATGGGAGGTATATGAATCCAACACTGAGTCAGGCCTCGGGCTCTCTTGCTGTCAAGCTAAAGCTGTACGTCTGCCTAGTATTCATTTCCAAATTCTGTACATAATAGTTCTCTCTCTCCATATATTGCTAGTTCTGAAAAACCTCCTCCCCACCAGCTTCTTATTCTTTCCATCTCCTTCTTATTCCTTGGATTGTTTTTTGGTTTTCTCATGTTGTTTTGGATTTTTTTTGTTCTGCACTTTTATTTACTCTTTTTCTTTATGGTCCTTCTACTGCTCTTTTTTTTTTCTTTTTATGATTTTACTCTTTCTTTACACAGATTGGTTGCCCTTACTGTGTGGGAAATGACTGGAAATATTCAGCAATCTAGTAAATGGCATAAAGGAGTCCCTGCAATTCCTTTTATATCCAGTGCAAAAGAGATGTTGACCATCTTTAGGAATCAGCCAGAGGTTTCTCCTTTCTAAATCCTGAGTTCCACTGGCCTCACAATGTGTACTAATAATGATAGCAAGAATGGAAAAGGTAAACCAAAACCAGTTCTGGGTGAAACTCGAAGCAAAAAAGCAGGCTTCACATTTTAGACAGTGAACTTACGGATGCAGGAATTTATGGATATCTGTCAAAGTCATTAGAAATAAAGAATATGATGCTCTGAATATCTCTTGCACAGATGCAGATCTAAAGATGGAAACAGCAAAACCATTATATTAGATTTTTAGAGTATATTCCAGGAAAAATAACACTGGCAATGACCTTATTCTCTTAATCCAGAAGCTATTTTTTCATAAATTTCTATGCTATGTTATAGGAAAAAAAAATTCCAAACATTTCATCTGAAGTCTTTAGTTTCTAATACAGTACTCGGGTGTGGTTCTGCTTTAAAAAGGAAACCCATACGACATTCCACTGTCGCAAGCTGATTTTTGCATAAATTATCACTTTACAAGTACAATGAATCAGGTATTTGAAGCATCTGAGCCATCTATGAGATTTTGTTTCAGCCCAAACTGCCTCTTGGAGACAACGAAGCTAACAGCATCTCATTACTTTTTCTTCTCATTATCTATGAAAATGTTCTATGATGTCTTGTTTTCTACAGCATCCATTTACACATTTTCTTGCTTATTTAGACTTTACATAGACTTTACATATTAGCTTTAGGATTGTTAGTGTATTTTCTGAGTCATGTAAACTGAATTGTATTCTCAAGAGATGTAGATGGATACTTGTCATATGCATGTACATTGTATTATAGATAGACTATAGCAAGGTTTGAAGGATGGAATACACATCACTGGGATATTACTTTTTCCCTTGGACCTCAAGACAATTCTATCAAGCACGTGAATTTCCTTGTCAACCTCAGGATCTTCCAGATTCTCTCAACACACACACACCACAGTAGGTTCCCAGGTCTAAACTCCATCCTAGCATGCCTCTCACAACAGGACTTCAAGAAGATCCTCAAAGACATCTTTATATCAGACTACCACAGTGTTTGCATGATGGGAGATCAGTCTCTCAAGGGCACCTGTAAAGGAGCTGGATTACCAGTGAGATCCTGAGTCATAGCTTTCTGCAGGATATCTAAAACATTAGATCATACATGCAGGTTTTCCACTGAAAGCTTTTAATTAGCTTATTTCCAATGCTTATCTGAAAAACTCCAAAGCTGCATCTTCCCACTGACTTGCTACTGTGTATACTATTCCCTTTCTTCCTTTCACTTTTCTATAGAAAAAATAAGCAGTACTGTGCTTTTCACACAGTGATTGTTAAAGTCACTGAAAGTGAAATGTCATCTGCATCTACCAGCTGAAGCTCTAGTGAGCTTAAAATGTCAAAGAGGGAGAAGGCTTGGCTGCTAACCTAGACAGTAGAAAGGGCTCTGAGAATGCCCATTCTGGATGTTTCACTGGAAAACTGTAAAAAGCGCATTCCATACGCCTTCCAAAAAATCCCACAGTCACTACCAATGGGAAAATTGGGAGGCTTTTAGAAATCAACCTCAAAATTCTTCCGTTGTCTGTCTCCCTGGACATTGTGTTCCAAGATTAGCTCTAGAAATTGAAAAAAACAAACTTTAAATAGCTTGACACAAATAAAATTAACGTATAAATTTCTACCATTCAACAAGATTTTTTAAATTATTTTTTAATAGATTTATGAAAATCACAGTGTGTTAGTGCATGTGCTTTCATATCAGAGAAAAGATTTTGTAACTAGGAATGGTTAAATTGCACACTTGCAAATTTGACCTTCTGAAAGGCCAGGACACCATAGCTCTAGGAAGGTCTCAAGGACAGAATGTTTTCACAGAGAAGCATGTTTCCCAAACTGGTCCTTTCTTGCTACAAGAGAGTCAGTAGCCTAACCTAAGAATAGGTTATATTGGAAAGGCATTTTCAGCAGAAGAAGAGTGAGACTATGTCTAGACTACATGAAGATGCCGTGATTCCTTCTGTAATTCCTTCTGTCACTGATTCCTTCTGTGATTCCTGTGTGTCTGGGCTGCTATCCTGTGCAGTACAGTACAGAAGAGAAAAAATTCTGCTTGGGCCTCAGGCTGAGAGCAAGCTTCCCAGAGCAAACAGTATGGATGCATGATGCTAGTCTCTGGGACACTCTGAAATTCGAAGTGCTAGTGAGAATACTCTAGCAAGTATCTCCTTCTGAGGATTTTATTCTCCTTGGTTGTCATTGTCTAGATTTCCACTGCCAACTTTGACTTTTGCATGTCATATATGTATGTATATATTCTCTATGTTACCTAGACTATAAGGAGAGAGAAAGAGAATTATTATTTACCCTACATCATGAACAGTGTGCTTAATTCTAGTTATTATTCATGATAATTGTGTATACACAGTACAGCACCACAAAGGAAATGTAATTCTTCCTCACTGATGAAAAAATAGTGTTGGTATACCACAGAATATGATTTGCTAATACTGGAAATCATACAGCTATGGTATGTCCAATAGGCACAAAGAAAACTTATATTCATTGAACAGCCAGCTGCACTTAAGCACAAATTCATAGATACTGAATTTTTTAATAAGTTCTGCTGTGCTGTTCTCAACATTGAGCAGTAGAAAATTTAACCAAATAGCTAAAACATGACAACCTGACAGGTACTGCAGCATATCTATGTACCTATGCTTAAGAAAAAAAAAAAGATCAAAATCAAACCACATTCATCCTGAAGAGAACACATTCCAGACACAAATGCTAACAGAGCCACGAAATCTTCTAATTCAAATAAACTAGCACCTTTTGTAACATATAAATCACTGGTATGAACACGTGTTAAAACTAAATACAGATGAACACACTACAATAATTTTTTCCAAGTGTAACTCTTGGAATTATATAAGTCACTGTGGTTTCCAAGAAGACAAATGGTCTGGAAAATGAAAAATAAATTAGTTCTGTGACTAATTGGAGTCAGAGATTGAAGGTCAGACTTGGTTCTGCAGTTGACCCTGGTGACCAGTAAAAGTCCAGCTTGGCTCATGGTACAACTTTCTGTATTTAAGAGTTGTTTACAGTAGAGAAATACTGAAAGTGTACATTAGAAAACTTCCTCTTACAAATCTAAAACACATGCCAGTTCATAGGCAAGTAATAAACTTATAAAGGGCCATGTTGACAATTTCAAAATCTTTGGTAGGACCCTGAGACTTAAAATTGGAAGCATTCTAATAAACATCTCTCCTTTTAAATTTTGCTCCTTGTCCTAAGATACCTGAAAAAATGTATCAGCTTCTTAAAGTTTCATGTTCCTCAGTCTTTCCCATCACACAATGAAAAGTATCAATTTAACTTTGGGTATATTTTGCTCATTTATGAATCTCATCCAATTCTCTTAAGGTCAAGAGAGTTAAACTAGTGAAATATTGAAATTAGTTAATTCAGAATCACTCCTCTTCTTCTTCTCCTCACAATATGATATTAATTTAGTGCATTGGCTTGGACTCATAATGGTTGATATTTTTATTGCAGTGCTTAAAGTATTTTTCTCCTTTCAAAAGTGTTAGAACGGTTTGTTTATAAAATGCATCTGCTTCCTTGCATCATGTAATCAATGATGATAAACTCTGTTTATGAAGCATGACACATATAACATGTTATACAATTTCTCAAAGTTCTGATGAGCCTGAGACTCTTTAACTCAAGAAAAGCCTAGGTCTCCATGCACAAGCACTATTACTATTATTATTATTGTTATNAAGAAAAAAACATTTCCCAGTGGAAAAACTTCTTCAAGATCAAATCTTCCACTACCCTAAGTCCCAAGTAAACAGGGGATATGATAGATGGAGAAACTGACTTAAAGCAAGCAATGTGGCTTAAAAGCTGGGTTAGGAGCAAGGGCATCTGTGAGCATTTGGCAGGGGGAGAGGAAGCTCCATGGTCATCAAGCTTGCATCACCTAGTAAGTGTTAGCATAGAGCTTGTCTTGACCAGCTGTATGTGCAATTTTAGATTTCTTCCTACTTTTCTGGTCTTATCTGGCCTATTCCATTTACTTGCTCTACACCTTACCCAAATTTTCTGCACATTTCTGATACTCCCATGCCCCATGCAAAGAAGCAGAGTATTGCCTGTTTTCTTAGCCTGCAGAAAGGAAGACAACCACAGTAGCTTCCAAGTAGCAGCATATTTCAGAAAATGTTGGAAGTGCTATTTGCAAATTATTCCTTTTCCCAATACTGATCCATGACAGTTTGAATGCATTTGCTGGTCTTGCTTCCAGATAATTCTCAAAGTACTGTGGATTCCATTTTAAAGTCAATCATATCACAAAAATAGCCTTCCAGAAACTGTCTCCTCAAGAACTGGAAGCTGTTATTTTTCCATGACTAATAAATTCCGTGTCTGTTTAATCTATTTTAATTACAGTGATGCATCCATTTTTCCCCTTCCATTGTTAAGCATGCCACTAGAGTGCTTAAATGAGTTACTTCTGTCCTTGTTTGCCTCTGATTTGGGAACATCAAGGGTACAGACCCTTTACTTTCACTGTTTGCTCACAGGCTAAAGTATTCTCTGACCTCCAGTGTCTTATCCAGTGAGCAATCCAGAAGTCGTTAAACAAAGAAGTATTTTCAGCATAAAATATAATTATTTCTTGGACACTACTATAAGCAGATGACTTCTCTTTAAATTAGTGTTAGTAGATGAACTGAAAACAGGTAAATAAAAATTCCTTATACTGCCTGAGTTAGGAAACTAATTTCTAATTTATCTAAACAAATCTTCAGGGAAATAAATGTGACCTGATCTTTTAATTTTTTTTTTGTTTTAAAGGCAGTGATGTGGAAGATACAGAAGGGCTTGCAAAATAGATAGAAACTAAGTACCTATGGATCAGAGATAACCCAGTCCTTTCAAGTCAAAAAAGATTCTTATAAGTCATCCAAGTTTCCAACCAAAACCCAGGTTCTATTTACTTGAGAAGCCTGTGAGTAATCTACCAAAGACTACTACTCAGGTAGTCCAATAAATATGAAAATCAAAGGGATACTTGCCCAGCAGCATCATTGTAAGAAATAATACAAATTAATGCTCAATACAAATTTGCTTTCGTGTGTTGGCCACGTACAAAGAACTTTCCACTTTCACAGAAGTGAGACAAAAGGTCCTGCCAAATCTAGATTGTACATCAGAGATGAGACAGGCAGGACCTGAGAAGGTCTGAAATGGTGTCTGCCAATGTTTTGAACCAGCTTTACGATCCTTGTTCTGTGCCAGCAGATGGAGAGAACACAGAATGAAACTGATGCGATGCTGATCTCCAGTGAGGTGGATGAGACTCATGTGCCATTGTAGCTGTGTAAACCTCCAGCTTGACTGACCACAGCACATCACCTGATGTCTTCCAAATACTACCAAAATCCCAAAATCCCTGCCAGTTCTCAGGCCTTTGCACAGTCCTGCTCGTCTCCATCTGTCCCTCCTCCATGCAGAGTAGAGGAGATGCACACCCCTGTCAAGACCCGAAAGAGCAATTCCCCCACCAACCACCTCTGCTGTTCACTCGCCCCAGGAAAAACACAGCAACTAGCCAGCTGTTCTCTTGCTCTTATGAAGGAAAACCAAAATGCTTACAGGATATTCAATAAATGGTTGAGCATTTAGTAGGTCCCTGAAGAAAAATATCTAATAAAAAAGAAAAACTTTTTTTCATTTTCCTAGATCCTTCTTGAATCTCTATTATAAGACTTAATTCTCCCCAGAGATGTTACCACCTCACTGTTGAAAAATGCTGACTTAGAGTAGGTCCCTTAGCTAACTCAGATAAACTCTACTCCTGCAGATTAATAGCTCTCTTAGGAAATTTAAAAAATATACTACTTTGGATTAAATTAAGCCAAAATCTTACTTTAATAATCAGGAGGAATAGGAAAAATAGAGTTTGGCATATAAATGAAAAATGTGTAAGGTATCTTATTGTACCCATCTTAGGTGATAATATTAAAACACTAAGTTTAGCTTATGGTTTAAGAAAATAATGTTTCTGTCATCAGATATTCTCCACTTACATTTTATTAATGTTATAAAGTACTGTTTGACTGGCAGTTGATGAGATGTGAAAGGAAAATCCCCTACAAAATATGCCACATAAAAAGAGTTCAGCTTACACATTGTTATTTTTTCCTAGTTATTAAAAATAAAATTTCCATGTATAAATATCCCCAGAGCATGGGTTTCCAATATCAATTAATTGTTAATAAAAACGAGTAATTAAACCACTTTGCCAATAAATTGTGCAATGTTAATACAAGCATGGAAATTTACAGCAGCTATGAGAAATAATATAATAGAAGGGAAATGGGTAAGACTACATGCATGAGATTTGTGGGTTTTCTGCTTTGTACTGTGAACTCATCAGAGGTCATAAACCAAATCCTGGACTTTGGCCAAATGAAAATTTAGATAAGAGCCTGGGAGTTGCAGGAAGGTGTATTTTCCCCTTTTGGTTAATGTCAGCCTATTGCCAGAACTAGAAATACGGGACTGCTGGAAGCACCCACCACATTTCAGCTGTCATATAATGCATACAGGATGCTTCTTTGTGTCATGAAAAATGTTATGCCACCATTTGAACTTAGAATATACATTAGTCCTGCTGTGTTGGTCAGCCTCTGTGCAGAGATAAACACATCTTGCCTTGATGAAAGATCTCCCTCTACTTCACTAGCTAGAATCTTCTTATTTGTTTGAATTTAATTTTGTTATCTTTGATTACAATTATCTGTATAACAATTTAAGAAAGTATCTGTGATATGAAACTAGAAGCAAGTGACCCGTAAAACATCCCTTAACTTGTGATTCTTTAACCTAAACTAGAAACAAATATTCTTAAGAATGCTACATAATCAAAAATGTGTTTAGTGGTCAGTAAACCCATGTTCCCATTCCCACGGGGGCAGATATTACCATGACAAAAAAAGAGTCAAGAGTCAATATTATTGAAAGTCAGAAACTCCGTTCTAGTTATGGCTTCCTGTGTTATCTGAGCCACTCTCATAAATTCTCCAGACTTTGCTTTCCAGCTCTGTAATGTGCTGGTCATGTGGGAAGCTGAGATTTCTAATACATGTTTGTGAGTCACTTGGTACCACAGAGGAGTCTTTAGAACAACAGGTACATACATGCTAAAGGCTTGCAGTCAGGAAAGAATTAAGGCTTGCAGTTAACTTTAAGCCTTCCAGCTTGAATTATCCTATTATCCTGTGCTGAAACCCCATTGAAGCTGGAGAAGACTTTTCAGCTATCAATTAAAACCACTGATATTTCACTGTACTCACTGCCTGAGAAATTTTCAGTCATAAGTGGCATAAAGGAAAGAATTGCATGAATGGGCAGGAGCTGTTGAGAGCTCTGCTGTGCTTATCACTAGAGCTTCTCAAAAATTTAATTTTGAGAAGACTGACCTGTCAGTGAGAATCAGTTGTCAGGTTGGCTCTAGGATTTTCATCACAGCATCAGCCAGTTAAAACAAGAATGGAGAAAGTCAACCACGACATTGAAATTCCTGAACTGAGCTGGGAGGTCAGAAATGCAAAAAAAAAAAACCAAAAGACATTCCTAGCCTTCATCTTCCTCATAAGGTTGCACATTTAACTTCAGAACCTGACATGTTCTTAGGAATGAACTATTTCCTGGTATTAGGCAGTTTAAATCAGATAAAGCTTTACTGTAAAAAGCAGATAATTCTCCACTTAGACACAACGGTATCAGAGATGCTGAAACACCTGCTCCAAACCATTCTCCTGCTCCATTTGAGAAGGTATTTCAGTGTTGAGTCTTTGCATCATCGCTGTACACAGAGTCACCACCACACATTTTCTGGCCCAAATAATTCTTACAAAACACCAGAGAAGCAAAACATCTTCACCATGAGAGTTTAACATATTTTTTCAACCCTCAGACACAGAACATGTCTTAACATATGGCAGTCCAGGTTCAAAATCCATCTTCCAAGCCAAAGAAAGGATTTGAAAAAATATCAACAATATCAAGGTTTAGTGGGACATATGAGTTACATCTCATGAACTACTATGGCAGTGACAGCAGGAAAAGAATCTTCAATTAGCAACATATATTCCAATGTAGTACATGCTGTTCACTATCTGAAATTTTCTTTTTGTTAAAATGAAAACACTTTACAGATTTATAGCAACTCTCAAACTGAAAAACAGGTTTAAAATTAATGTAAAAGGAAATATTTTTATTCTTGAATTATATACTCTCTTGTAATAGTTTGGTTGCTTTTTTGTGGGGTGTTTGTTTGCTTGTTTGTTTAGGGGGTTGTGGTGTTTGCTTGTTTGGTTTTTAATTAGAATCCATAGTACCTCTCATGAAAGCCTAGTACATTATACAGTAATTATAACGTACATATAATGCTTTTTAACTCTTTACATTTTTCTTATACATAATATGACTGATTATAACTGAAATAATTAATGTATCATTCTCCAACACTGTCTTCCCAAATGTATTTCCAGGAGCCAGTTACTTCAAATCACAGACTTTTTCTACAGCTTCTTATAGCATCTAAAATCGCACAAAAGGATTTTTCAATAGAACAGAAAAGACATTCTGTCTGCTCCCATGTCACTCAGACTGCCTGACAGATCTAGGTTAGTGTTTGCTGGGCCATAAGTCCTGTTGCTGAGCACCAATCAGTTTGGCACTTCATGTCCCATGTGGTTGCATGAGCTCTGCATTTGGAGAGAGACTGCATCCTGCACTTTCCCTCATTCTGGATGGATGTTGTTCAAATTTTTAGTGTTCTTTTCATGGGAAAATGCCTACTTTGTTTATACTGTGAAAATACCTTCAATATGGAAACTATTAGTCCATTCAAATTTACAATTTAAAAATTGAAAAAAAAAGTCATAAATTGAATAGACTATTGGATAATGAGATCAATATTTATACTGTGAGTGTTCTTACTTGTGAAAACAGTTCTTGGAAGCTCTTGTGGCTCTTCACTTGTACAGTCTAATTCTCCCGATATTGACAAAGATACTTTTTCAAATTACACCTAGCAATCAAAGAGTTAAAAATCTGAATTTCTATTAGAAGATTGATACTATCCAGGTGTTCAGCTATCTTGGAAAAAGGCATTTGAGATATACCCTCTCTGCTGTAAATATCATTAGGAGACAGATTAGGCAGTGTTACAAAACTTCAGTAAAACAGAGGGATAATGAAAAAAACATTGTTCAAGTTCAGAGAAATAAATTGTCAAAGACATGATGTGCAGAGTGTCAGAGTGTCCGTATCGGCGGCAGAAGGCTTGTAACGTCTCGTGCAGAGACAAAGGCAATATTGGATTCTTCTGTCATAGGCACACTTGAAACAGATTAACTGCTGCTCTGATGCTATAAAATATTTTGTGTTAGTCGCATAAAAACTGTATTTCACTTCCTTTAGAAGGGTATAGAATCCTTACCTGTAGTTTGGTAATTTAATTCAAGTTACAGGATCAGTGTGTTAGCCCTGACTTGTTACAGGATATAATTCTGATGCTGATTATAAAAGTGAGCAGAGGCCTCTGGTGGGAACCTCTAAAGTTTTGACCTTTGGGATCAAGCTCCCTAGCATCCAGTTTGGTTTATGTAATATAACTACTAAGCTGCTTAAAAACAAAACAGAACAAAATGTCTCTTTGGGTGAACTATGAGGAGAAAATGTAACCTAAGGGTTAAAGGCTGCAATCATTCACAGGTGGGATTGTTGGGGAAGTGTGCATTTTAACGGGGGAATTTACATACAGCCAAAAGAAGCCACCGCAAAACAATTTGGGCGGGAGAAGGGAAGTTTTTAGCAAAGCAGTAAAATAGCTGTGTCTGTTTGTAGTTATTGGGCTGTTGTGTTTTTTGCTTAGTAGGTCAACACAGTGTTGTCTTATTAATTTGTATCTGGGCCTATCACGCAAAGGCTGTTTTCTTCACAGGCGGTTTCAATCAGAGCAGTCAAACCAGCAAAATAGGATATCCTGGTCAGAATTATTTTCTCAACCCCATTTTGAACTGTTGCTTTTTCAATCAGTCTTGGCAGACTTCATTAAAAGGTGTTTTTTATAGTTTGCACATTTCACATGACATAACAGTTTTACGTAAGTAAAGTATGTCTTCAATCACAGTGTAAACCAGGATAAGAAATACTCCTATCTGAAGAATAGCCTTAATCGAGTTACACATCATGAGACAAAAATATCTGGTGTACTACTACTACTACTACAGTCTTTTCTTACTGAACTTCTTGTAATGATATTCTATACTAGGTACAATATCCACTCCTGACTTGTCAGAAACTTAACTTGTGAAAGACTGACTTTTCACTTTCCTGGTCAAACCAGATGAAGTAATTCAAAGTAAATCTAAAGAAGCTCAAAATAGAAAAGAAGTTTTAAACTCCTTAAAGTAAACTGGGAAAGAGAAGAACTTTTAGTCCGTGTTTTTACCTTTAAAATTTAACAAGCATATTTCAAAACAAAATATCTCACTAAAGAAAGACATGACATTTGGAGGAGTTTGAAATGAAACCTATTACTTTCACAGAAAAAATGTAATAGAAAAAGTAACAAACTTTCAACCAAAATGCAGCATGAATTCTCAAGTACTTTTGACTGAAACTACATCTGTAGTTTTCAGTCCAGAAATATCCATCAGTTTTTTCCCCAGGTCCTTCTTTCAATTTTCTGTCCTTTTCCTCTGGCTGCTTCAGGTAGACTCTTCTTATCTCAGCAACTTTTAATAGAGATTAACCTTCCCTAGATTTCAGCATTTTATGCAACTAATTTTTTAGACACAGTCAAAATCATTCCTGCAAAAAAAAAAAAAAGATTTCTTTCAAATAAATAATGATTATTACGTAATGATTCGTATCCTTAACAACCAACTTTTAAAACATTAAGAAAGCAAATCTGTGCATGTTTATTCCAGCCTGAAAAAGAACCAGTAACACAAGATGGCTGGAGATAAATAAATTTGTTTTAAATTAAATGTTATTTTCAGTTGTTAACTAGGTAACTCAGTATTGAATCTTAAAGTCTCAGAAGGACATAACGATATGTTTTGACCTTGTTTGTGACTTTGCATCTCACAAAATGTCATCTTGAAATAGTTCTGTTTGATATCAAAACATATGTATTTTCCACTATAATATCCATACTGAGAACAAGTCACGAAATGAGTGAATTTTTCTTTGTGGATCAAAGAATGTATTGACTGCATCACATTTTTCTGTAAGGGAAGTAATTATGCTATCCGAATATTAAGGGTGGGGGAGTTGTACACTTTTCTCTTAAGCACACAAATTTCAACTTTAGGCACTAAAGCTCACATTGTATTCCTGTACATAGGCAGTCCTGTGTCCTACTCCAGGCTGCACATGTTGTAAGCATCATTCCTTGATGGCTGATGAAGGACATGGGACGACAGCTATACTGCCAATACAGGTAACAGGCTATTAAGGAAATTCCAGATCTGTTTGATGATCTCAGAGCTCATGCCAACAGGCAGTTGAAAGGCACCAGCATGACTGGAACAGAGGCTGCGTTACACCATCTCAGCTTTTAGCTACCGTTACATTTAATGATGTTGCCTTGGTTGCCACTGTCCAGCTGTGGTGCCTTCTCCACCTACTACAGAGTCACTCCTTCTGCTGCACATTTTCTTTGCTAAGATATAGGCTGTATCCTGCTGTGGGCTAAATATTGAGGTTTCTTCTTGCTTGTCTCTGCAAAGTTTATTTTCATTTGGAGTTTCAGATATTTAACCTCACGTCACTGTGTCAGTTCATTATTGGTGGATTAACTGAACATATGCCTAATGAGGGATAGATCATATTCAGTAGTTTCAAAGGTTCATACAAGAGTGAAACACTTTTTAAAATTACTTTTTTTATTGTTCCCTGAGGAAATGAGTACACTCTAACTCCTTCTGGCTTCTCTAAAATCAAAGTTCTTCTATAACCATTTCTGCTTACAGTAGGAACAGTGTATTCTTTTATAACCTATTTAGCACAAAACTTCCTGAATATCTAGCTGTAAAAACTGGAGTTTTCATGCAAATTCAAGAAGATTTCTCATTTTTTGAATGTTGTTCAGTGATGCTGCCAAATACTCAATGTTCACACCAGGGTGAAGCATAGAACCAAGAGATGGTCTGAGACAGACATGTCTAAGACCTGAGTTACTACAGAGTGTAATTCACTAGTTACTAACTCAGTTAGACCATTTTCCTTTGTATGGACTTTAAGAGCACAAGGGTGGCCAGATCAGAGGCAGTCACAGAGGAATGCTTCTCAAAAGCAGAACTTTCTGACAGAGCGACAGTCACTCAATTACATAGTTTCCCCACTTACTAGATATTTTCCCAATTTAGTCGCTGATTTCATGTTAGAAACTTATACCTTATAAAATAGATGGCATCTGTGCTTCATTAGACTGTAAATTCAGGGGAGGGCTAAGGGGACGAGAAAAAATCTGGTGTTTCTCCAAAATTCTCTGGATTCTCCCAATGGGACTGGCAAAGGCAGGAGGCAAAAGACAGAAATGAAAGATTAACCAAGAACATCTCAAAGCAGGACAAATGAAAAAATTAAGTATGAGATCTACTACAGAACACTACTGGAGTTCAGCATTACTCCTAAATTTTTGCTTTAGAAAACATATATTTATGTTTCATTTAAAGAACGAAAACTTCTACTAAATGTGTGAGTGAGGTTTGAAAACACATACACAAAAGAATAAAGACAAAATAAAAGAATTAAAACAAAAAAAAAAGGACAAAATGAGGACTACTGATCAATAACACAACTGTTCCTTTTACATCAGGGTTATACTGTACCATAAGTACACCTTTTTTTCTGTCATTGTCCTGCACAGCATCCTTTTCTCCAAATTGGAGACGTGGATTGATGGATTGACCACTTGGTGGATGAAGAACTGGCTGGATGGCCACACTCAGAGTTCTGGTCAACAGCCCATTGTCCACATGGAGACCAGTGACAAGAGGCGCCCCTCAGGGGTCAGTCCTGGGGCCAGTGCTGGTCCAC
>VZRX01010462.1:91364-103760 GCA_013398075.1 Notiomystis cincta
GGTCTGATCCTGCACCTCGGAGACACCTTTTTCCTGCTGCATGTGTGTCTGCATGGAGCTCTCTGTCACAATCTGCTCGAGAGCTGCATGAAGGAATGTTCCAGCACCACCAACCCACCCACCAGGCAGAAACAACAGCGCGGCCTCGAGCAAACATTCCTTCCTCCAAACAAGGTTATCGTGAAAATACAGACATTTCTGAGCAGCTTATTTCCTTGATTTGCAGATTTTTCAATAAGAAAACATTTCTGATCCTACACAATACACATTCCAAAAAATTTGAGGAGGGAAAAGAAGTATGGAAATAATGGCATAAAAACTTTTATGTTACTAAGGCTCCAAAGCAAATTTAAAACACATGTATTTTTTTTTAAGTAATTTTTTTTCTACAAATTGGACCATATTCAAGTCATTGCTTAATTTTTGCCAAACCAGCCAAATACAGAGCTTTGATGAATGTGCAGGTGATGTCATTTCAAAAAGTCCACGGACATTTAAAGGGGGAAAACAGTTTATGATTTCACCTCTGAATGAGAACAGTCTGCTGTTTACTCAGACTCAGTGCTTGAAAACAATACTACTCTGGCCTACAGAAAATGAGATAATTCTATTTACTTCAACAAAAGAACTGTTTATACCTAAACAAAGCTGTTACAGTTCTTCCTTTCCTATTGAATATAAAATATGAAAATATCATTGTAGTAACACCCCAAAATAAACCTTCTTGAGGTTTGCAACATTAAACTCGTTGCTGGCTTTGCAGATCACTCTTCTGTACATGACCTCCATATTTGCAATAATGTTCCCTTGCATACACAGAGAGCAGAATCTAAAAATGGAGATACAATCAGCAGATCAAAGAGTAGAGTTTTGTTCACAGGAAAATGAGAAAGATATGAACGAGACAAGAATTTGCCTTTCTTTCTGTTACGTAAGTGATGATCAGATCCAACTTTCCTCTTTTTGGTCAATACAGAAGACCATGTGAAAAATAAGATAAGTCTTCTCTGTGTTCCTAAAAGCCCACAACTTGTATGAACAGTGATATGGCTCTGCTTTCTGCACAGAGCAGGCGGAACCTACTGTGGAGCAGGCGGAACCTACTGTGGCTATCAGGAAGGATCACCCAGCCACACCATGCCTAACCTTCAGGCATGACATCTTCCAGGTGAACACTAGGACAGTAGTTTGCTCTGCCATATCCTTCTGAGGTGTTCCCTTCATCAGCCAACATCTATTTTTGAAGAAGTCTAAAGCTATGAGGTAGTTGGTGTCATTTAGCAAAAATAGCGTAGCCAGAAATTGACTCCTGATCCTTTCTCCAAAACTGAGCAATGTTTCCTGCCCACACTTAAAGCACATGTATTTCCTCTCACTGAACTCATGTAACTCTAGACTTAATGATCTCTGTGTTTTCATATTTTTTCTGTTTCACCAATAAAGTGTTGGAGCTTGTCCTTTTTCCACCATTCCTAATGTGCCTCCACTCTTGTCCCCACAGCACTTCCACCTCTGTGGATGACCTGCCAGGTTCCCCTCACACATCCTTTCAAGGCAACTGTAAACACAGCCTGCCTGCTGCTCCCAAGACTATTCTTGGAAGCACACGATATCTTGAGGAGCATGCAATATTCTTTGCACCTTTTTTATCTTCTTAACTACTTCTGTTTATACAAAATTAAGTTCAAGTATATCCCCCACAGGTTTCTCTGTACAAGGAGTGTATACATTTATTTCTTTCTGCCCATAATGTCACATTTGGCTTGATGCCACTTATCTGAGAACAATAACATCAGGAAGACATCCCAGGTCAGCAGATCGTGGCCTGTGAGATTACTTTCAACATATTTATATCTTTATATTCCTCAATGTAATTGTGTACGAGGATAAGGAAGAAAAACATAAGAACACCCTTACTCCAGCCTGAGCTGAGAAAATACTGTAACCTCAGAGTGCTGGAATTTAACAGTTTTGAGTGGACTTAAGAACATACCAGATACTTGAGAAAGCAGATATCAAGTACTTTAAGAATACTCTCCTGCCAGCTTTTCATGATAATTTCTTTAAACAGCAAATGGGAATCTTAGATAACATGATTGAAAAAAGAGGTCATTCAGTCTATTGCTGTAGAAGCATCAGCTGCACCTAAGTTGTACTTAAACCAAGAAAGATGTGGAGGATTCTGTAGGCTCATGGAAAATACTAGATCTTATATATTTCTGTCTGAGGCTTTCACCCAAGATCTCACCAGCTGATGTACCCAAACTGTTTATATCTGTGCTTTGAGAGCCCAGAACTTGCTTGGTCTAACACTGCTTGACTCCACTGATCTCCTGTGTCTGTAGTTTAAATATCAACTCCTCAAGGCATTCCCTGACAAATGGTCTGAAGAGTGTAAGTATTTCATCTTCATTTTGAGTGGAAGGAGGAGAATGAGGAAGCTGGTGTTGAGGAGATGGAGATTTGGGTTTGTACTACAAGGAAGCTAATGACCACCTGCATAGCTCTGTGTTTGCAATTATGCATCTTGCTGTTTAGAAGGAATTTAATTTTCATAGCACCCAGCACCAGAGCAGCTGGGATATTGTTTAGAAAATAAACCATCCTAAAAGATGACATCAGGCAGCTGTTCTTGCCTCAAGAAACACTTGCTACCATCTTGTCATTTCGTCAGACGAAATGACAAAGTAAAACAAATAAAGAAAATAACCAACCTTGAACTAAACAAACAGTCTAGCATTGTGCCCCAGCAGACTGTCAAGAAGAAAAACTTATACAAGCAGAGCCACTTGGCTAAGAAAGTCGTGTAGACAGATTCGAAGCTTTGGTCCTGAACAAGTTACCCTGTCCTTGTGGTGGGGTGGAGAGGCAAAGAGGGAACTTCAGAAATCCAAGCTGAAGAGACTAGGTAACAGTGTAAAAATTGATTAAGTGCTACTCTAGGTTTTAGCTAAAATTTAAGATTGATGTTACAGCAACTCTCCTCAATAGTAAATAAAAAAGACTTTGCCTCATATACCTGAGAAACAGGAGCTGGTAGCAACACAGACCACAGCAGATAAAAGGCTGAAATGGCTGCAAGAGAAAAAAATACATTGTTTAGCACATAGGGAGACACTGAATGATGATGGTTGCAGTGCAGTCAGAGTCCTGAAGTTACACTTTGCACAATTCAGTGGGCTAAATTGTGTAATTTATATAATTTTACCATTTTTGTTCATTTCCCTGCGTGATCTTCAAACAAATAAATTTTCAAAATGGGTTTGCATATGCTTCCTATGTGTCTGCATGGGTAAATCCATCACACATTGGTCAATTCCTTTTCCAAGGACACTTCTACAAGAACAGTTTTACTCATCAAATTCTTGCAATAAAGAGAAAAAAGGGAATGAATCAGAGTGAATTTTGCATCTGTAAGTCAGATAAATATTTATAAGCAATGTTCACCCAGCTCTGTCCAGCCACATCCCCATTTCAGCAAAAGGCTTCCATGCTCTCCCAGTGCCAACAAGTTCTTTTTCCAGTTCTCAAAGTGCTTTTCCTGTTTATTTCAAATACAGCTTCTGTCTCAGACCAAATATAGCATTCTAAGTTTTATTCTCTTGGACATTCCCACTCTCTAGACCTTATTTACATCCTAGATTGTGCATGACTTTGATGGAAGATTCTACTGTTCTCCGTCAGAAGAATCCCTGCAGACATTTGACATTTCTGACTAGATTTTCAAAGAATCACAGAATCATCTAGATTGGAAATAGCTTAGGCTGGAACCTTTAAGATTATCAAGTCCAGCTGAAAAATAAACCAGTATTAAGTCCTGTGCCCTTCAAAACTTGCTGGAATCAAAGGGTCATGAATTTGGTGACAGGTTCTGTAACTCTGGAGACGGGGCAAACAGCTCAAGCAAAGCCATGGCCCTGTGTCCAAGGCTTGAGAAACATCTCTGGAAACATCCCCACCCACTCTGCTCTGCCAGAGAGAACTAAAGTGAATGAGTCAGACACAGAAAGTTTGTTCCCTCAACTTCTGCTCTTTGGGGTAAATAGATAACCCCAAACCTTCTTTTAATGCTTCCATAGCTCAACTGCCTGTTGTACCATCCTCCTCAGGACTGGGGCTGTCATCCAGAGCTGGTGCACTCCTCCCCCATGTAATAAGTAACCCCTGCTGGAAAACCAGTCTTGGTAAAAGGTAGCAATGCAATTTTAATGAAAATAGGTAGAATTCACACGTAAACATAAGAATAAATTACACTTTTCCAGATAATTTTATTCAAAAAACACTACATATATCTTCTCTCAAAACAAGACGACTGTCTTTTAAAAGATATTTTAATGTAAATGATGGAGAAGTTTAGGGTAACATCTGAGCTCTGCTGTGCCAGTCTGGCTACAAAGAGGTACTGTAGAATGTGCTTAAACATAAAGTCCTGGCAAAGATGAAAAGCCAGATACATACAGGTATTACCTTTGCCCTTTGTAGCTGTTGTGGGGCAAAGATAAAAAGGATCCCTAGCTCTGCACAACTGCTGTATTGCAACATTCATCAGACTCTGAACCCAACCACTCTGTAGCCAAGAAAAAATGCCTTCCTAGTTTGCTACTTTTGTTGTATTTATCTTCTTTACTTCATTTAAAATTCTTGCTTTTAGAAACAAACTTGTAAATATTTACAAAATTAATCATACTAAACAGCAAAAGAGATTAGAGAAATGCTTTGGTACTAAAACAATGTGTTTCACACAGCCTGATTGTATAATTCAATTTTATATTAGAGGGGAGATATGTAAATACAAATGGTGAAATGTACCCAATTTTATGAGGTCATATTTCAAATATATAGTTGAATTCCAAATTGAGTTCTAGTTGCTATGTTTACTGTGGGAAAACTAGATTTCATAAATATATCAGCACCTGGAGATATTTGGTGATTTCTGGATAACCATATTAAAACATTCATAAATCAAAATGTTCGAGTGTGAACAAAAAGCATACATTTGGCTCTTGTGCGGTTTTGCTACAGAGATTTATTTTGTTTGATCATTCATAACACCTGCTTCTTTTCACATAAACACATGTAAAAATTGTGTTAACTACCAAAAAAACCCCGTACTCCTTTTGTTTCTTAATGATTTATCAATACTATAGTAATAACGAAAAACATAAGAAACAAGGCTGCACCGCATTTGTAGGTAATTAGTCTGTGGTTTATTTCTGTGTAAACTGCATTTCCAATTTATTGAAAAGCAATGTGGTTTATAAACAAAAATTACTCACATTGTATTCCATCATAAAAAGACTATCGTAACACTAGGGCAAAGGCATGCACACAAATTTTCTCATTAACAAATTTTCTCACTAACAACACACAGATATTGAACATATACAATTTCCAGAGAGAATTGAAAGATAAGTGGAAAACAGGAAAATTTTCTTGTGGGAGAAGTTTCTTCTTCTTTAGTATCGCTAAAGAGATTAAATATTTTACATTGAAAAAATGCAGTGTTCCTTGTGCTAAATCACATCAGATGTTATCACAGATCAATCAGTACAATAAAAGTACAGAGAAGACTAATGAAATTGTGCTTAGCAGAACATCCAGCTCAGCGTAACAAGAATTGTAAACAGTTCCCCACCCATGGAAATAGCAAAAACAGGGGGATGGGCACAGGACACCTGCCTGCAGAGAAGAACCAAGAGCTGCTGAACAAAGAACAAAAGAGAAGCAATACAGAAAAACTGAGATGAAACCTCTCAAGTCTGGTACAACAACCAGTCTAGACTGTAGGTCCTAACCTTTCCCAGAAATCTAGTCTACCTACTTCTTTTTTGTTCTTCTTGGAGAAAAATGACCCCTGATTCACCTTATTCATCCTAAAAAATATTTATTTCCTAGAGTTATGAGGCTGTCTTGTTTGACCTATTTCAAATCAAGAAAACTGTGAAAGTAAATACAATATATTCAGATTGACTTGCAAGCTTCCAAGCCTGTGTACAAGCTGAGGTACAATACTACCCTGACACTGTTGTTATTGCTATTACTGTTGTTTTTATTGTTATAGACCCAGAAGAAATGATACTTCATTGCCATTCACAAGCCTGTGTTCTGATCCAATGCCATTAGCAGCTACAGTAATCACGTAAGCAAAGCTAAAATTTGAAAATAAATGTTTATTCCAAGGAAAGCAGTCACAGAAACTGTTACTGAACTGGTTATCAGAGAAGTGGTGTCAACTTAAGGACAGACTCAAATTTTCTTTCTTGCCTTCAGGCCTTCTTGGCAGAATGGGAACACTACATCTGTGTCATGCCAGTACCTTCTGACAGGTTTTTACTAAAAATTACTTCCTTGTCTAAAACCAAATTCTAAGCATAAGCCTAGGCACCAGAGCAAGTGCTGAAATCCCACCACTCTGTGGATGTTTTTAAACAAATTCAGGATACTGGGTTCAGACCACAGTTTTCTCAAAAGTCAGGGACGGTGAAGAGTGCTACTCTTTGGAGAAGTGTGCGGTTCAGCCCCTAAAGAAGTGACAAACTTTCTGGAAGAATCTAGCTGTCCCTGCAGACTGAGAGGGAAGTTGTGGTAACAAGGCTCCAGGCTTAGTCATGTCCCCATGTTATGAAAGTCTACATCTTCGTCCTCATCTGCAACATGGGAGTAGTCACATATTTATTGTATTTCACTGGATTTTTGTGAGAGAATTAGTTTAGGTCACTTTTCAGAACAGTCAGTATTTATTAAGTCTGCTCCCACCAGCAGGTATTAATTACTATTTTATTTTGTAAATAATTTGTAGAGTTCTCTTTCAGCTGCACTTAAGGTTTTCCAAAGAAAGGAGCCTGTTAGTAGCTTCAGAAATGTCTCACTAAGCCTCCAGTTATTTGTGTCTGTCAAGTTCTCCAAGTTGGAAATGGAAGAGTTGCGTTAAATATCCCTATTAACTTTCCAACATGTGACTCAAAGCAATTCCTCTGTCTTTGATTAGCTAGAAGTACATCTGCAAAGTTGAGTTTACAATACACCACATAATCTCAAATGCAGATCTTCTTCTGCCATCTGGACCATACGTGTTAGTGTCAACAACAGCAATAAACAATACAAGACACAGCTCACATAAACATTTCAGAAATCATAAGCTTAATCATTGTTCAGAAGTTGGACCAAGCTATGACTAACCTCTTCAGCAGTATAAGCCCTCGGCTTACTGACTTTGAAATATAGCCAGAAGAAAGCATATCCAAAACCTGAACCTAGAGATAAAAGGGAATTCATGTGGCATAACAATGATGTGAACAGCTATAAACAACTTTTAAAGTTGGTCAACTATGAAACTGAAGTTGTGTTGAATTGCAAGCCTTGCTGAGTGGCAGTCTCCGCTAGCACTGCGAACACTGTTGCTCTTACAGGATAAGACTATTTTTTAATTCATTTAATTATCTACTTCTTTTCCAGTCCCTTGAAGTCTGCTGGACTCTCTACCCTGCTGCCTCTCTAACCTGTGGCTTTCCAAAAGAATTCTGGCAACAGCATCTGTGGGTAAAATTGATTAAAAAGTTGAACTTGGGGGAAAAAAATCTGAAGCAATAATCAGTGGAAAACATTTCAGAAAGCAGAGCCTAGAAAATGTGTGTAAACTTGGTCCGTACAAACAAATCTGAAGTGTTCACATACACGTGGCCATGTGACTGACAACACATGGGTCAGAGACAGAATACTAACAGCTCCTGAGGCCAGGGACATTCTCAATGCCTTTCTGCTTTGCCACCTCCCTCCATTATATGATTTCCAATCATGAAAACCTGACTGCATTTAAAAGAGAAGAACCACAACATATTCTCCAGTCTGACAGCAGTCTAGACATGCCCTTCAGCTATATTTAGGCTTTTGGTCAAAGACTTAAAAAGAAAGTAAGAGGGTGTTCCAGCACTTCAGATAATAAACAAAAGTAATGAAAGTTGTTTTCTCTATTTCCATACATAGGCATTAAGTGAGAGATAGATAAATTCTAATATTTGAGGTGCAGTCTATATGACAGTGAAAAGATTCTTGTATATTATTTTAGACAAAGTCCATGCCAAGCAGGAATGTCTTTAGTCTCATTCCTCAGTCAGAAGTGTGACAGCAAAGATCTGTACCCTATTAGCACCATACATGACACTGCATGTACTTGAAAAAAATCATCTATCCAAAATAGCTGTTAGTATTCAGAAAGACAGGGATAAAACAACTCATATTAAAGACAGAAAGAAAATCCATCTTTTTAGACTACTGGATATTAGCAAACTTTCCCGTTTCCTCTTTTGGGAGTTACATAAAGGTCACTGACTCAAGGAAGCTAGGAATTATTGCAAGTGAAGAAAATTCTGCCTGGTTTTCCTACAGAAAGAAGCAAGTATGAATTATATAACTCCCAGAAGAATATCTGTTTGTAATCTATGGTCTGAGTCCTAAAGTTCAGCTCTATACAACCTTGTTAGTATAAATAAGGAGAGAGAGAGACATAAATTATTTTTTTATCTGATCTCCAAAACAGTGAAGGTCAAACTGCCCTCCAAAGTCTTTTAGATCTCCTGCTATTTTGCACCAATATCCAGATATTGGTACAAAAGCACAGTTTCCACAGGTATTTTGTTAATGCACTATTTGAGACATGCTAAATAGAAAAACCAGAAAACCAAGGGCTAAATTAGGTGTCGTTTGTTGACGTAGATTTCAGTGACCATGGTGTGGCAGCTAACAGGAAACCACTGTGCATGGGTACTATATTTCAGACATTCCTTCTACAGCCTGTTCTGCCCAATACTCTTGTTATGCCTCTGTCTAGACCTCCAGGTAGACTCAGGGTTAACAAAGATTTATTAGCATAAGGAGCTAAGAAAATAAGAAATAAGAAATGTATATAAACTGGCAGAAACTACAAAGTGCTTTTAGGGGCTGAAGTCAGAAAAGAACATTGCAGGGCTTCATCTAGCTCAAGATAAGAGATACAGCATAACTGCAGCCAAACCCTTAAGTAGTTCTAGCTATAAAGCTACTGCTTAAAACAGAAAGATACTGAGAACACTGAAGTTTGTTAAATTAATTGATACTGCATTGTCAGTTGTCCAACTGATGCTTGTGTCTGTTTGCTGAAAAAGAGTGACTGTTGTCCGTTCTGTCACTTCCTCATGCAGAGTCCAGAGCAATTCCTGCTCCATGGATTTCTGTAACATCCACTATGTACTGTTGTTAATACACAAGTTTCCAAAAGCAAGAGTTCTTGAGATGTTTTAATACCTTCTCAGACAAGGAGCCCAAGGATGCTGGAATGCTCAAATGCAGTGGAATGCCTCTGACCACATCTGTTGCAAAGCACAGACATGACAGTGAAAGTTACAACCAAGAAAAAAGACCAACCCTTGCATTCAACTTTGTTGACTGCCTCACCTATGTGATGTGAGTGACTCATTAAAAACTCACATATCACCTTTTTTCCTCTGTTTAAAAAGCAGAGATTTCAATTGATCTTGAAACACTCACATCAATTTAATTCAACAGAGACATTTTCTTAGGTATGTGTATCTAGGATTAAGTGTCCTTTTCTTTCTTCACCAAAAATTGCAAGCCTCCAGAATCTGGATGTGTGAAAGAATCAGATGGTTATGATAAAGGTAAAAAAATTAAAATAATTTCTGCAAAACTGATGTCCATTTTGAGATTAAAGACAAGAATCAATAACTTGTGAAGTCAACCATAAAAAACAATCATCACTAATCAACACAAAATCATTGTCCACATGTTTTGTGAAGTAAGATGGCTCATCACAACTATTTTATCATGAGACTGTAATCCAAACTGATAGCTGGCATGTTTCTATGACAGGCAACGGAGATTACAGAGACTGATTGCTCTAAACAATACATGCTAGTGGAACAGTTTGCTAGTTTTTCCAAAGTATACTTATTTACAGCAGTTGATCCAATTTAAAATTTGGGGGATTTTCTCCCGGTGTTTTTTATAGAAAAGATGCTGTAGAATATGCTCAGCATTTTAGGTGTACACCAAAGAAGGAATATGTAAATAAAATATTTTATACTGGTGTAAATTAATGGATTTGAATGGAATGACTCTATATACACAGTAGACTTAAGTGGAATTAATATATATTTACACGTACCACTTGTTTGGAACAAAGACACAAACTCCTGCATGTGACCCAAACATATTTGTCTCAAAAGCACCACGCAGTTTCTCTAATTACAAACATCCATTTTAATTTCTATCACCAGAACACTTAGGAGCTCCAGCCATGGCCCAAAACCCTGTTTTGTTGGGAAAAGTATCATCCCCTAACAAGAAAATAATCCCTGTACCTGCAGTGTGAGGCAAGAGAAGAAAAGCAAAGAAGAATGTTACGGACATACAAATGGCAAGGTTTACAATCATTTCAGTATATCAGCAGCCCAGCCATCCAGAGGGCTGTGTTCCAGTTCTTGTTTGGCTGCTTTGCCTTTCCATGGCATCACAACAAAGCAGTTTTAAGGTGTATGTACACACCATATAAACAGAAAAAATATGGAAGTTAAGGCAACAGCTAGTTGCCATTACTGAATTACCTACATTTGCATGTTATCAGTTGAAAAATACCACATCAAAAAAGTACCAGTGGTAAAAAATACCACTGCAAGAAATGCAATATGCATGGTTATGATGCAGTGTGGTTTAAATTCAGTAATTTAGTATCATGAACAAAAAAAGACTGAATTAATTTTTTATATCATTAACATATGAAAATTTCAATGCCAAGATTGTATTTTTAAGGAATCCATGTGAAATTACAAGATCAATGAGACAAAATAAAAAGATAATAGAGAAACAATACCTGCTCAATTTTTTAAAGGGAATTTCAGAAAATTTTAAGACCTTAAAAATATCTAGAAACAAATAGTTCATTTAAAATAATTTCTGACTAATTTGCTATGGTTATAAAGTATTTTAGGTTTTTTATGAATGTTATATGTTTCATGCAGATGATGTGACTAATGTGGATAGCATGGAAGATTTTAATATTAATTTTAATGTGCATGATTTTCCAATCACCAAGGTTCAGCAGTGAATGGAATAAAATTAATGGAATCAACAATCCAGAATTATTTATTCGTTGACCTGTTGAAATCCTAAGCATTTCTAACATCTCTAGAGCTAAATACAGACTTGTCTTAGCAATCTGTTCTCGGTTACAACTACCCATCACCAGATTGTCTATGTGCTGCGGGCTCTGTGTAACTTCTGTGGCCAAATATTTTCTTGAAGAGGGTTTACAATTTTGACAAGTACTTGAAAATATTTATGCATGAAAGCTACTGCTCATTCTTCCCAAATCATTCATTATTGTCATTGTCAGGTCCCCAAATAAATAGTAAAATCCTTACTAACATTTAGATTTAAAAAAAAAAAATCAAACCAAACAGATCAAAGCAACTAAGTCCACATAGATCTGGTATGAAAGTCCATGATGCATGTTTATTCCTGACTCTTCAGTTATCAAAGATTTATCCCTTACAATCCAGTAGCTGACATAGGGAATAGGATTCAATCCACAAGTTGGAACTGCAACAGCTCATAAGGATAGGCCATTTCCAAACACTCTGGGTTTTTTTCTAAATTTATTTGCAATTAGTTTTATGTCATCTAGTGTAGTTTGAGTCCTTTGTTACGTATTTTTCTTGCTGAGTTCCTTTCTCTGCAGAAGGAAAGCAGATGGCTGCAACCATAATCTGTCACCACAACTACTTGTTTCATGAACAACATTTACAACTTGCTCAGACTGGTCCTGAATAAAATACTAAAAATATCTGACTAGGCCTAATGTATCTTCAGATATGTGCACAAGAGAATATTTGCAAAAGGGATGTTGTGAATTAATTTTATTAATTTTCAGATAAGATAATAGGTGTTAAGTACCAAAGTATTGAATAAACATACTAGATTTCCATTAAAATTATTCGAAGTAACACAACTTACTTCCCAATCCTCAGGGTTCAATAGCTAAGAGAGCATTTGCAGATGGCTCTTCTGTTTAAATGCACAGACATTTTAAATCTTAATCTAATATTAAAAAATCAGAGTAGAACCAAGGGTCTGCCAATAAACTGAATTCCCATTAGTTTTCAATCACTTTAACTTCCATTCCATGGCAAATGGAAGTTGTAAACTCAGCATGACTGGCAGGCTAACAAGCCTAGGCTTCAGCAAAGCAAGGGCAGAAGGAAGTCTGCCAACACAGCACCTGGCACAAAGATCTTTCACCTGACTCAAAGTATTTCCTTCATACTGACAGGGGGACACACATCAGGGATCTGAGGGGACATGGAGGGATGAAAGGGACACGATAGAGATAAATCCTTCTTATGT
>VZRX01010465.1:7088-91177 GCA_013398075.1 Notiomystis cincta
AAAAAAAAAAAAAAAAAAAAAACAGTATGATTGGCTGCTGGCATGTTGCAAATTCATCCTAAGAATATCTGATAAAGATTAATTTTGTAGAGAAGAGACAATCAACATCACCTCCCATACTTAAACATTGTCTTCATGTTGTATATACCTGACGGAGTGGTACAAGTGGACAAAACCAAGCTAGGATTTCTCTATAGTACGGATTCTAGACAGACTTTGAGCTACAATGGGACTAAGGCTTCTGTTACATGAAAGCTGATGCAATTACTGGGATTTAGAAAATTGTTTGAATTACATGTGGTTGTCATATATGACCTTTTATGAAAAACAGTTTGAAAATGATAGGCCAATAATAACAGATGAAGAAATAAAAATTAAATGAATGGAGAAAATGAGTCAAGTTCAAATTTTCCAGTTTTTCCTTTCTAACAATAAGATGCTTTGATTGTGCAGTACTTTGGAAAATCTATTCTTTATTCAGGTGCCTGAACAAGAAATCTGATCTGGATTGGGAATACTGAACTCTTGGAAACTTAGACAAAATTTCCATGCCACTTTCTTAGCACCATTTGATTAATAAATTATGCTAAAGAGTACAAAATATTAAGATTTTAAATGTCTACTATGTCCTGTATGTATACTATACCATACTGTGTACTCATAAAAGAATAATGCTTCACTCAAATTTTAATATGCATATTCACAGAAAGTAACATGCACCCTATCCAGCACCTCTGAACAAGAGAACTCCATTATACGGGCATAAGTTCTCCTTATTGAATTGAAGATAATCCACTTCCCCCCTTTTCTCCCCTGCCCACATAACCCCTCTCTAGGACTGTCCCAGATGATACATCAGCAGCTCAGTGCTCCTCACTCTCTTCAGGTCCTCCAAGGGCAGGATGACAGGCAGTGCAGGTGGACACTGGAAAGCTCAGTGTCTCCATTTGCAGCACAGATGTGCACCCCAAATGCCTGTGACCCCCTCCTGTGAGAGCATCCCAGAGCCCTTATGCTAAATACATTCAATGCTAAGTCTGTAACAGCAAACAGTGATCCAGCTGCAGATAATGGTTCTTCAGAAGTATCCCACAGGGCAGTGCATGCTCCAAGACTGTTTAAAACCTTCTAGAGATATTAGTTGTTTCCTTGCTGATATTTCCAGAAAATTAATCTGAACTACACACAAATAATATTGAAGCTCAGATTTAAAACCAACACAAACAAAGATGAAATGAAGACCTAGAAATTACATGATTTTCAGTGCACTGAAGTGAGATCAGCAAAGCATTACTTTTAAGTAAAATGGTCCACATACTTTCTGCAATCAGAATAAAAAATGAGGCTAATTGAGAATATATTATATGACAGGTGTCTTTTGATGCTTTTCAAAAACACATGAATTTGATGGAAGATTTTGCTATGTTCAATTACATTAAGGCAAATTCAATAAAAAAATTTATCCTAAAATAATGTAGTTATTCATTTTTGATACCTTTTTAATATAAATTAAGTATTCAGCAATCAGCACTATGAAAAATTTAAAAAGCCACCAAAAAAATCATATATTACTACTGAAACACACCACCTTGGTTCAGCAAACAAGGAAGTGATTTCCCTTCAGTAAAAGAACAAGTTAAACACTATTAACCTGTGCTCCAAATAACTTCATGTGGATGCTTGCCATAGATGAACAAATTGGAGAAGAGCCAAATACCACTGTCCGTTGAAGCTAACAATGCCTGTTTTCAAATGCTCCATCTGAGGAGCAGTTCAGGCTGCTCCCTGAAGGATGACACACAGGGTAACAAAGAGAAGTGTCTCGGAGCATCTACATACCAAGGTGTTGTTATTCAGATCCATCTTCCCAGTGAAAGGTCCCCACGTTGTTCCAACCGGAAGCTGCTGCCGGCTCTGAATCTTGCGCTCCCCGTCTTTCTGGACCACCTCCAACTCTCCTGCAAACAAAGAAAACAAGCAGTGTTGAGAGTACTTTCACTCATGCCTTGACAACAACCACCTCTGCCTTTGTGTTGGTTTTATACGCACAATGTTCTGAGGACCGATATAATGAGAATTAATTATGCTTGTCTGAAAAACAACTGATCTTGTCATCCCGCGAAAGAAAAACAAACCTTTTTCCCTTATAATTATATTCAAATTCGGTTTAGAAAGTCCCACTCCTTTCTTGCATCTTTTCACACGCATTAGAGTTTGAAAGCAATTTTATTCAGAATAGCATTCCATAAAAGTTCTTAAGAAGTGCTGAGGAGGGGGGAAATGACAGCTGAAAAGAGAGAGTCCAATAGCAGCCACACCTGGTGCATTAACCTCCTCGATGCATTTTCTTGCACAAGATCACATTTTGAAGCATACAGCAACCAAAAATTTGAGAAACACACCACATAGCCATAAAAAATTCACAACACCTCCAAGACACTACATTTACATTACTACAGTAAATTGCATTTACTGCAATTACAAAACAGATTTTGAACTGAGTGAAATTTTACAGGCAGTAACATTTCAGAATTAAATAAAAAATAATTTTAATTGTTAACTTAATGTTATAAAACAAAGTAAGTAAAAGGAATGGGGAAGCTGTAGAATGTTTTTTTTTTAATGCATAATGATTTTTAGTGCTTTATTTATTTTAAATACATTTTAGTTTTGAAAGCAAAGACTTCCAAATTAACACTTGAAAGAGAAATTTTTGCTTTAGCTCACCTTAACTTTTCTGGATTTTCCCGTAAAGAGAAAGAAAAAGACACAATTGATCATTCCCATGGAGGGAAAAATAAAATTCACTCACCACCTTTCCCACCCCACATTTTTTTCACTCTGTTTCAAGATTAAAAAAAATAGCCTGAGCAACTCTTCTTTGAAAGCAGTCTTTTCTCTAAGTCTATTTTTTATGAACAAATGTTTCATTTAACAATATAGCAACAGTTATATTCACATACACAATTTCTAACACTATTTTCTAAATAAATTCTGGTTTCAGACTTTCATTAGGATAGGATGGAACAAGGACAGGCTGATTGTGCTTTTCCTGTTAAATGTCTGACTGCTTTTTTCCATGCTCTTACACTTCCAAGCTTTGCCCTTCCTGAAGGTAGGCAAAAAATCTGTTTTTCTCAGGAGCAGCAGAGCTCACCTCAACTTTGCTGTAGCCATGACTTTTCATGATCTGTTTTCCATGACTGCTAAAGCCCCTTCCTCCCTTCCCATTCCAAACAGTTGCAACAGTGATTCCTGTCTTTTGCATCAGCACGTCTCAACAACTCCAGCCCAAATACGGATGGTGCTTTTCCACAAACAGAGCAGAGTCCAACTGTGCAAGGAGTCAGTCTGTCCCAGATTTAGAACTGGTGGTTGTTGTGAAATGAACCTTGGGCTGAAGGAAGTGAGTAACTCCTCCTGGCTCACAGGCAGCCTCCACAGACTTCCCCAAGCTAAACATTCCCCTGGATGCCTGGATTTACATTACAGTCAGGCTGCAAAGCTTTTCCTTGTCCACAGGG
This sequence comes from Notiomystis cincta, assembly GCA_013398075.1. Taxonomy (NCBI): domain Eukaryota; kingdom Metazoa; phylum Chordata; class Aves; order Passeriformes; family Notiomystidae; genus Notiomystis; species Notiomystis cincta. The sequence continues at coordinate 10,613 of VZRX01010465.1, forward strand.
GTTAATCTTGACCATCTTCCAAAGAGAAGTCTTGGCTCCAGCTTCCATTTTCAAGCACAGAAATCTAAATTTCACCTCTGAGTGTTGCAGATTACAAAACTACTCTACGTAAAATCGTGCATCAGATCCTTCCTGCAAACTGGAACAAATCTAGGAAATAGAGCTGTATTGCTTTACAAAAGCTTCTTGGTATGCGGGTGAGTCCTCATCATGACAGTGCTATGACATTTTAAAAGGCACTATGTGAGCAGGAAAGCTTATGGATTAATTATATCTAATTTACACATGCGACATATATGCGTTCAAACAGAAAAAAAAACCCCAAACAACCATAAAAGCATTTTTTTTCCTTCTCACAGTCACATTGTTACAAATTGTATTAGCTTTAAAAATCTCTTTATATGTTAATTATGGAAGAGAGAAATTGCAAAGTAACATGTTTATCACTTAGCCATACTGCAGCATTTTCTCCCTACATAGAGATGAAAACTGCAGCATTTGCTTGCTTTTACACACTAAAAAACAGCCATGTCTATGGACATGTCACATTTAACTGATACCAGAGGAATCATGAGAATCTTTGAAAACCCTTTTAAAAAATAATTCAGCCTCCCTTTCTGCCACTGACATTTTTCATTTGAAAAGGGTTCAGACACAGTCAAACAGTGACTCCTTATCTGTACCTGTGGATTTACAAGCAGGCCTGTCTTTTAATGGATTAAGAACGACAAACTTAGGGCAGATCAACCAGTGATATCCAAAAAGCTACCAAAGTTTTAAGGTACACATCATTACACATTATATTTTAAATAAAATTAATAACATGAATCTTACATCTGATAAGTAGTTCAGATTTGAAGAAAATATAAGAACAAGCATTTTTTTTTTCCAAATATAATTTTTCCCTTCTGTTAATATTAAATAAGTTACTACGGATTCTCTCTGTTATTCTCTTTTGTTACAGTTCCAAGCTGTAGTTCAGGCAATATTCAATATATATGAATGCTTTGAAATGAACTGCTGATGAGGCAAGATCATGCTGAATTGCACTGAAACTGCTGTGTTTCCCCGTCCACTTAGAACACCATGAAAGAGGAGTAGATTGCAGACAACAAAATGTTTTGCCGCAAAACCTTTCTGTTTCTCTCCATTGCAGTTCTCCAAAAAAAAGATACATTTCTCTCTTGTCATCATGACCAGCAGCCATTTTAATGCCATGGGTGAATGTCAGAGTTGGGAAGGACAATCTGCTTGCACGTTTTGGCAAAACAAGATAATCTGGCTGTGCTTATACAAGGTGTAGCACATTACAGTTTAGTCCTTGGTGAAGATTTCTTTTTCCCCTGCTGAAAATCTTTGGGTTTTTAGAGGAAAAAATTAAGACTGCCTCCAACTTTTCTGCATTTATTTACAACATTTTTCTCCTCTGATATTTCCTATTTGGTGAATGATACCACGACTGCAGTACACAGAGACTCAGTCTCTCAGTTGATGTAAGTGGGGCTGTCCCCTGCTCACTGCTGACTTCCCACAGGGATACTGGTTTAAGTGCCATCCATACCTGCGGCCCTAAGCAGTGTGAGACTTCAAGGCTGTTTGCTGGAAAATGAGAACCTCACCCTGTGACTCTTAATTAAAAGAGTTTGAAAAATGTGTCACAAAGACAAGATTTTCTCCTTCAGCCTCAGAGGAAGCTCAGATGTAAATCTGAAGTGCTCTCTACTGCTACCATCCCCTGCACGACTGCTCAGAATCTTCACAGATTACATCAGGAGAAGAAAGAGGATCTGAGACTTTTTTGCAGTATCACCACTCACAGTAAGAAGTGTAAAGACTCAGCTGGTACTGACTCTTCACACATACTTGTCCATGGAAATTCCAACATGTGGGGAGGAAAAGAAAAGAAAGGATGAAAAACTTCTGCAGCTTCCTTTAATCCATGCTCAAACCCAAAGGAAGCAGAAAATTCTGTGCCAAACACTGTTAGGCGCTTCAAGTAATCAGCAATCGCAACAGACCATCTTGGTGCTGAATATAACGTTCCTTCACATAACAGCAAATTATAAGAGAACTCCTTCCTACCCCGGGAATAAAATATGTGATATACTCATAACTTCCACCCAAAGTAGAGAAGCAGTTTTACTCCTTTCATCCTAGACTTGTCAGCTCTCTGACTGAAAAGGACAGCAAGAAGTATAACAGAGGTAGCACCAAGAAATTTAAGTAGAAAGGAAGTTATGCTCTGCTTTTAGTTTTTGTGAGTAAGGTAAAAAAATTATTTAAGAGACATTCCATTCAGTGATATTTACTTGCCCTTTCCTTGCTATGGAGCAAGTGGTTTTTGGGGCTTTTTTTTTTTCAGCTTGTTCTTCGGGAATACACATTTCCAGCTTGCTGAGTAAGTTTATACAAAATATTTGAGACACATAGTATGGGCTAATCAATTTTGGTAAAAGATAATGCTGTTAGTGCTGTGGGCTGTTTCTCTTATCTTGTTGATGTAGCATACTTTTAAAGTCTGTGATTACTCAAAGACTTATGATAGCTGCACTGTAAAAGAAGCCTCAAGTCATGACTCACTAGTACAGCTACAAAACATCCCATGGCTTTTAAGATATTAGGCCACCTTGGTGGATAGAAAACCAGAATGAAAGGACTCAATTTAGGATTCTTTTCATACATGCATATATTGTTTCAGGCATGCCACACAGGACTTTCAAAAAATAGAAGTTAGAGAGGTCAGTTTAGATTTGCATTCTTTTACAGCACCATCAGGATCATTTAAAAAAATCTCCACAAAACATAGAGTACACAGGAATTCAACAAGAGCTTTTAGCCCTTTAACAGGATTTGACCACAGTCTGACTATACCAAAACAATTCAACTATACATAGTACTTGTGAAACAAAATAATACTGGCTTTAATCCATCTACCTACATTCTGGAGTAAGAAACAAAGGTGTATATAGCTGAAGGTGAATGATGAACAGCTTTTGTGGGACAAACAAAGAACATATTCAGCAATAACTGTATCCAGATTCATATGCATTTAACACTTCTAAGCAAGTTACTGATAGCTTTGGGCAGTAGTTGGTTTTTGTTTGTTTTGTTTTTTTTTTAATTGAAAATAGCTTTCTAAGTGGAGTCAGTTCAAAACAATGAGTAAGCTCTTCCTCTGCTATAATTAGAGACTGGTTATTTGACATCATGGGGCTCTACCAATTTCGACAAGCAAATGGCTCCTTCTTTGCATATTTCCAGTCCACAGCCACCTGGCTCTCTAATGAGTATTTCTGCATGGCAGAGAAATTGTGTATGTTGTAGTTTCAAACAAGGACTGCTCTGAAGTCAGAGTGAGCTAGTTAAAAACACTCTCAGAAGTTCTTAAGTGCTGCCCAACCCAGAACCCAGTATCTGCCTGCCATCCTATATGCACAGGAAGAATCTGCAATTAATATTTGGCTGGTGATTGCTTCCATTATAACAAACTAATACGTGTACATCTGCACACAGCAATTCACTGATAGTGGAAAACTATCCCATTTCCACTTCTGTGATTCTTAATAAGGTAGCTCCAATATTCAGTGTTCACACACTTGTTTGGCAGACATAAACTGCATTATTGAGATACTTCCTGTAAATTCTCCTCCCTCAATTTTCAAGTCTCTGAGACATAACACACACTAAACTACAGTTTTGAACATAAACTTGAAATACGACATTCTCTATTCAAGTACTCCAGTCAAACGCTGATAAATCAGGCTGGCCATGCAGTGATCTTATCCCTTCTGACTCTTTAATAAATCGAACCTTGTAAGTTCACGCTGTTGGAAGTTGTCACTAAATGAAATTGTGACCTTATCCGATGCGTGAACTTATCCTGCTGACAACTACATTTATTGTACGGATAAGCATAAGGGAAAAAAAGAGGCTTTCGATAATTGTGATCTTACCCATATGCAACTCTAACAGATGGGATCTTTTTGATGTTCCATTTAATGATTTGTCTATGATGAGCCTCTACTCAGAGAAAAAATAAATATTCTTCATAGGTAAGTGGTAGGGGAACTGGTAAGCGGTATGAAAAGTGCACAAAGAGGAGTGGCTGACAGCAGAGAGTCAAAAGCTATTAGCTTAACACAAAGAGCTTTGAATTAGCTGGTAATTGCACTGGGAAAGATAACATAATGGAAATGGTAAAACAGTAACATTCCCTTTCCACAGGACTCACTCAATAGTCCAAAACCCTGAAACAAGTAACTGTGACTCTGAGGTGGTAACCCAAAATATGCTGTGCTATGGCACTTCATGATGAAGGAATGAACGAATGAATGAACGAATGAATGAACGAACGAATGAATGAATGAATGAATGAACAATCCTCTTCCAGCACTGACTAGGTGTTTGCCTCTGCCATTGTGGAAGAATGTTGGGTAACAGACAATTCATAGAATCATAAACTGTTTGGGTTGGAAGGGACCCTTTCCTACCTTCCTTCAATTCTTCAATTAGATCAGGTCATTCAGAGCCCTGTTCAACCTGACCTTGAATGTTTCTAGGGATAAGACATCTATCACCTCTCTGTTCCAGTGTCTCACCACCTTCACTTTAAAAATCACTGAAAATGGCAAAGCCTCCCACATTACTGTGTCTGTCAGGGATTTAATACCTCATCGTTACCTAATTCTCACAATGGACAGTACTGTTCCCTTCTGCAGTCAGTGTGCTGACCCCAGTGCAAGAAGACCACTGTCAGGGTACAGTCTGTTTTGCAGCACTACAAGTCTACTGTGGGATACAAAGTTGTAGTTATCTTACTAGAAAGACACATATATATGTGACAAATTCACACTGAGTCCAAGCAGTAATGGACTAAATTACAGTCAATCTTTGAAAGAAATTTTATCATTTGGTTTGCTATGGAAATGGCCTTCTCAGGAGTCTTGGTAAAACCAGAAGTTATTTAGGTTGTCCACAAGCAAAGGCATAACTTGCTTCCCAAAGGATGGGACAGAACAGTGTTAGGACAAGAAAGATAAAAGGAGAAACAGATTTGGGACCAAAAACTGAGAAAACAGCTCTGGATTGGAGTCACCCTGGAGGGAGAGTTGCTATTCTGCTGCCACTGAGGTGGTGGAGGGCTTCTGAACATAACAGCCTTTTTCCTTTTCTGAAGTTACTGCCACCCACCAGCAACTCCTTCCCCCAGACCTGATCCTTCCTGTATACATCCCACTTAAGGAACAGAATTAGCCAAACTTCTTAGCCATGAGGGAAGTAGACACAAGAATAGGCCACAGGTACTGATGGCTCTAACCTACTGACCTCCTTTGCCTATGCTTAGAAGCAGGTCTGGATAGCAAACACCACGCAGGAGAAGCTGCAACAGGCTGCTTCACTTCTAACTCAGCTGCCTAACATTGCCACAACTTGACAATGCTCCCACAGGGCAGCTGCGCACTCGAGGTAAGGATGACAAATGAAAAGGCTTCTCTGTTTTCTATAACAAAAAAACTTGCTGCTCCCTACCTTTCTTTAGAGCCCTGAAAGTCAGAAGCAGAGTTTCTTTATCTCTTCTACCTGCTGCTAGTACTGCAAATGGCAGAGAGTGCAGGTGCTATCCTTATCTGCAACAGTGCTGTCCTACATCAGGCAATAAAGGGAAGGAACGAATATTGTGAAAGTGAGGACAGGGAAAACCTAGGCAAAGATTTTCAGAGAAAAAAAAGACCATGGAAGGATGGGGGAAGCATGAGGGGGGGAAGGGACTGGGGTGCAGAAATAAATTTGAGAAACAAAGGAAGAGAGAGGAAGTCTAGGGAAATAACCATTTGAAGACTCAAGTTGGGTCTGATCAGGACACAAAGACAGCACCAGGAAAAAGAGGATCATAAGATATTCAAGAATACAGAGATGCAGAAAACTTGCCAAAGTGAGAGAAGAAACACATAGCTCCAAATCTGAAACACAAGGGAAGTGCATGAATTCCCATTTAGAATTAAAATGCAAACACTACTATTCTTTTTTAGCCAAGACATCTGTGTTATTACAGTGCTTAATTCATAAGCTAAACCACTGAAGTAAAATATACTTATTCTAGTATCTCATTGCTCAGCTGAATCTTGGCTAAACTGAACAACTGAAGTGTGTGTACACTGCACCCAGTGATGTAATTTCACCTGACATTGGGTCAAACCCATTCTCTACACCCAAGTCACCAGACCTCCATGTGCACCATAAAACCTTTTTGAGAAAAAGTTTCATTACTGATTATTTACTTTACACCAGGCTCCAGCTATGCCCATCACACTGACTGGTGGACATGACCTATGATATGGGTACACAAACTGCTTCAGATTTACAACTGAAATACAGAACTTAATTGATGCATAGGTGCCCTATGTCTTGCAGCACAGCATTATTTTCAGAGTCTATAGTTTCAAAAGAAGTGACTGACACTTCAAATTCAAAAATTCTCTATTTGTAGATGTATTTGAGATTTTTAATGCTCTATTTGTATCCAGTTACTTACATAAAATAAATACAAAAGAAAAAAGTTACCTTCTCATAGTACCTCACACTCCTGTAATCTACAGAATTTAGTAGGAATACAGGATCACATCCCAGATTAGAAAAAAATAGACTTATGGTGGTGAACACCAATTTGAAACAACAATGCAACTTCTACATTTGGGGGGAACTGGAAGGGAGGGCAATTAATTGAATAAATGTTAATAGCACATAAATTGAGCAGAAACTAAAGAAATGGAAATGGCAAACTAAATAATATTTTTCATTGCATATGCCACCTGAATAATTTTTAAGGCTTAAGATGAACTATTACAAAAAGTACTGGTTTTTTACCTGGAAGCCAGAAAGGAAGGAGTACCTAATGAACATGACTGCTAGAATTTGATTCGGTTTTTAGATTTTTACACAGCTCTGTAGACTTTTCTTTTATTTGGACTTACAGAAACATGCTCAAAGAAAACAAAACAAAACAAAGAGACAGAAGTAGAAAGAAAAATATATTTAATCAAGACATGCTAACATGCTAACAATGCCAAAGGTATGTTCACTTGCTTCAGAGTCAAGTTCCACATAATAGAGCAAATAATGTGTTTATATCAGCATCTAGTCTAAAGACAAAGGCAAAATAAACCCAGCCATGATGGCAAAATCCTGATCCTGCAATGAAATAAAAAGAAAAGATCTTTAGTTTTCAAGTTTACCAACTACAAGGAGAATTTACTCCTCTGTTTTCTAATTGCTCATCTCATAGAAAAAGAAAAGAATTTTTATTGTTTTTCTCAATAGCTTTCTATCTTTGCATAGTTCAAGAGGTTTGTTACTGCCTCTATATGTTGAGGTAAACCTGGAGTAGAAGTACTTGTAAAAATACAGAAAAAAAAACCAGTGTAGCTAAAGAGCCCTCCCTGCAGTTCTCTGTGAGAGGAATACTGTAAATTGCATTCTCACATGGACAGTTCATAGTGACAAACATGATTCCCAATTATGCTGTAACACTGCACAGACCCTGTAGGCTGAGCAGGTTCTCCATCCCAGCTACTTGTAGCTTGCACAGCTTTGCTTCCTTTCTCTCCATCACGAATACACAGGACACTGAAATGCCAGACTTGGCAAGAGCAGGCTGACAATATTACTGGAGAAGGTTTTCTTGATAAGATCATCATCTGTTTCTGGATACTCCTGAGTATGCTCCCTTCCTCAGCAGAGGAACAGTGGCCTCTGATAAATGTCCCTTTGTGTGCAGATTCTCCCCGATATATGCAAAACATTTCAGTCTGAGTCTGTCTGCTTTTTCTTTGCTTCATATAGCTGAAATACACTTAAAGGTTTATGGAGCATTGTATGTAAAGCAATAGAAAGTGAGCACAACTGAAAATACAGCTTACAGAAGTCAGACTGAAGTATTTTCTGAAATAGATGCTATTCTGCATGGGAGAAAATGAAACATTTCACCATCACCTACATCAATCTTTTCCTAGGACTTTTTGGAATCCTTTTAGCTGGAAACTGCTCACATTTTATTTTTTACAGTATTATTTACAAAAGTATATATGACATTTATATAAAATAAATCATAGACATTTGCATGTTTACCCAATATTATTGGAGTTCTTTTTTACATGGAAAAAATGAAAAATATCAATGCAGCCTTGTGTTGCCAGTGAATGTAAAAAGCTACTTAACTTAGTATGAAGACTGCTGTATTAATATTAATGTAATGAAATATATTACATGAGCAAAAATGTTTTGAAAAGTATTTTTTTAACTCTGAAAGCAAAGCAATGAGATCATCTGTGACCATATCTGTGGTGTCTTCTCAGTTTACAGTACTTACGCTTAGAGATAGAAGGATCTATTTTCATCTCTCATTTGTGTAACAGCAGATAAGTTATTTGCTTTCTATCAGATATGCATACTCAGAGCTATGAAGCCACTGCTTAGACACCAGTATCTAGCTAAAAGTATGTGAGCCGAAATGTCCAAATGTCTTGCAAAAAAAAGCAGATGCTTTAAAATGATTTTCATATTTCCTTTCAATGTTTCCAAAAACATTCTCAGAGTACCAAGAAAAAGACAAAAACCTCAATAAAGACTCAAGTTTATCAGTATTTAGTGTAACCATCCAAAAGATCTAGTTATTGCTGAGATTAGGAAAGTGAGAGGGAGACAGGGACAAAGGGAGATTGAATGCTATGCTCCACTGCATGCATGCAATATATAGTCACATCCATTATAAATACAATTTATATGAAAAGCAACATTATTATAAATAGAGATAAATGTTGTATAACTATAATGTACGATATCAAGATTCAAATTAATAATTCCTTTGCACTTGCTGAGGATGGCCATGCATAACAGGCACATGGCTCTGCACTGCTCCAGCACTCGTGAGTTATGTGCTTATCTACATCTTCTCTGATCAAGTACCAGCAGTGACCAACACAGCTTTGTAACACGGTGCCAGACAGGAGCTGACTGCTGGGTTTGGACACGGCCCAGAGTACCCTTCAGTGCCTCTGTGTCAAAATGCCTGGACTATCACACTGCTTTCACATGCAGCTACATCTTAGCATAGCCGAGACTTTGAAGCTGATAGAAAGAGTGATGCTCACTTATACAGCAGACTTGTAACTTGGAGTGAAATAAACCCTTGAACAGAGATTGAGCACAAGTCCTGTGCACTGCCTAAATCCTACTCTGAGGCTTACATAAGACTTAAGTAGAATACTGGCCTTGTGGCAGCCTTCTGTACAGGAATGATCTTGACCTTCATATGAGTAAGTCTCAGGGACATCACGTGTGTCAAGCATATCCCAAATTGCTTTGCCTTACCACCTTCCCCTTTACAGGCACAGCCTTTGAACATCCCATTCCTGCTGGGACAGATGCAGCGACTGGGGAGCCTGAGGAAGATCCATGACTGGCACATGTTCTGTGGCAGTAGGATGTAGATAGATTGTCTTTCTCCTGGAGAATGCCCTCCTGAGACTGACTCTTCACAGCTTAGACTTTACCTCTAATCCATGACTGAGAACAAGTCCACAAACTCCATGGCCTTACTAGAAATTTCAGCCTAAACAAGAAACTCAGGGTATCAGAGGAAGTCAGTGCTAGTGACAGGAGTCCTAACTTTCCCTGACAGCTGCAATCACTGCTTCTCAAAACACAATACTTAAAATAAACTCATTATTTTGAAGAAGTAGGAAAGTATTTCTGGCAAAGCACAGTCATGAAACAGGCAGTGTTAACAGTAATCTAAAGAATTATAATTTAAAATATATCTGGGCTACAGAATCATTTTGTCATTGAAGCCTTAAAACTGCCCCTATACTACAATGTTTTAAAAATACTAATGCAAATTTTTAACAGCTTATTATCCTGCAATGGTGACTTCCTGTAAGAATATAAGGAGCATAGCCTATCATTAAATATATAGAGCTAAAATGGTTAAGTATGTATGAAATGATCATATTGAAAAAGATGCAGTTTGGAATCTTTATTTCCCTGGTAATAAAATCAGCACTTTACAAAATCATATGTAATAGCATAAAAATTTCCCTAAAAATATCGGCTCCTCCTTACTCCCCATTAAAAAAAATCACATGGATCAACACAAAGAGAAAATTTCTGTCTTAACTGTGATGATTCCATCAATGTACATAGATACTTTTCAACTTAACAATTCTGTTTTGAAAGGCACAGGCAATTTGCTATAACAGGAATCTTGGAGAAAGACGGTTTGATTCTACCAGGGTTTTTTGCCATATGTTTTCATCTCAATTAACAAAGTACATTAACAGGATACACAATGCATTAGCTTCAAAGAAACGGAGTATCTAGACAAACAAATCCTACTTTTACATAGTCAATGTTGCAGTTAGTGGTTTAAAAAATCAAGCCTTCCAGCATCAGAAAAAGCTTGAACTTCCATGCAGGGGCTGGGACCTCTCTTTTTTATATTCCAGTACCTCTCCATAAAAGCCAGTTTTCTACCCATCTCCTGTCCCCTGGACACTGCTTCCTTGGGCAGTTCAGCTGTCACCTGCCCTCCCCCTATTGCCCTCTGTGGCCTCAGGGTTCCTCCTCAGTACAGTGTCACACCAAGCTCCTGTGACTGCCTCCAAAAACATCCAGAAGCAAATGTCAGAAAAGACACGAGCAGTAAGGCACATACGCTCTCCTTTACACAACCGATTTATAACTTTCTGTCTTCCCCCTATTGACCACAGATCATCTTCCAGTCAAGCCTAAGCTGAAACTAGAAACATTCAAGTTACAGAAGAAGCATTAAGGTCATAACAAAATAAAAGAAAACTCCATGTTCATAAATTTTATACTGAGTTAAAGTGAATAAACATGAAAGTATTGGAGGAAATAATACTATACTTGGAGGAAAATTTTGTACTATGCTCTATACAAGTTTTATATTTTTTCACACTTTTTGTAAGCATTCATAAGTATGATAGAATTCTAAATCAAAAAGACATTTTCATACAAAAAAAAAAAACACAGAAGACATTTATGGCTGGGTTGTAACATTAGCACCTTAACTTATCCATATGTGAGAATATATGTATAAATAAATTCACACAGCTTACAAAGTCTTCCACAGGGCCAAATATAGCTATGATATGTTTTGGTATTTTCTATATGCTTATGCTGTCTTCTCCTCTTGACAACCAACATAAAATACTGGAAATTATTTTCTTAAATGAGAGACAGATATCCAAAAGCCAGTACTGATGAAACTCCTATAAACAAGTAGCTCAAGCCTCTGCGAGTACTTTCTCATGCATACCATAATAACAGTTCCAAGAAACTATCAAATAAAGAAGATGCACAGACTTTTAGAGAAGGCCAGTCTTGCAGCAAACTTTGTAGTTACACTCTTTGAAAGATCTGGGCTTGGTAAATTGGATCTAAGCCTACCTCCTATGGGACATCCAATATCACTCATAATATCTCTGTAACTCTGGAAGTCATAATAATTCCTCTCTCCCACCTTTTACTGACCTGTCTTTTTAAACAGCATGCAGTCCAGAGTGGGGACTGTTAACTGTGTTTGCATATATAGACATACCTATAAAAAATGTAATACAGATACACAGATACAGATAGATAGATAGATAGATAGATAGATAGATAGATAGATAGATAGATAGATAGATAGATAGATAGATAGATAGATAGATAGATAGATAGATAGATAGATAGATAGATAGATAGATAGATAGATAGATAGATAGATAGATAGATAGATAGATAGATAGATAGATAGATAGATAGATAGATAGATAGATAGATAGATAGATAGATAGATAGATAGATAGATAGATAGATAGATAGATAGATAGATAGATAGATAGATAGATAGATAGATAGATAGATAGATAGATAGATAGATAGATAGATAGATAGATAGATAGATAGATAGATAGATAGATAGATAGATAGATAGATAGATAGATAGATAGATAGATAGATAGATAGATAGATAGATAGATAGATAGATAGATAGATAGATAGATAGATAGATAGATAGATAGATAGATAGATAGATAGATAGATAGATAGATAGATAGATAGATAGATAGATAGATAGATAGATAGATAGATAGATAGATAGATAGATAGATAGATAGATAGATAGATAGATAGATAGATAGATAGATAGATAGATAGATAGATAGATAGATAGATAGATAGATAGATAGATAGATAGATATATATATAGATATGTATATAAATACACATTTTCAATTATCTACAAAGTATAGTATCTAGGACAAAAGGATCTGTGTCACTAGAAACCAACAGCTTCTACATGATACTGTAATACACACAGCAAAAAAATAATGTATTTTGGCATTCTGAAAGGAGTGCCCTTTTCAAATATTTTGCATCTTTTTTTGTCTCTGGCAAGTAGGCTTGCAAGTGGGGGTTGATTATTTTTTTGATAAGTGCGCCATATCACCTTTTGGAGCACTTAAACAAAGCTCAGACCCTGTACTCTCTGAACAACAGGGAAAGACAACCAGAGAGAAAGACACAGAAGACTGGTTTTAAATATAACACTTGATGTTTGAGGTCTTTAATTAAATTTTAGAATTTATCTAAATTCAAACATTGCATACTTTCACCTTTGAAATTATTACAATCAACAAATTTATTTATTCTTATTGCTTTTTATCTATTAGATACACTCAAAAAATAGCAAACCCTTTGAAACACTGAGTTCAGTTGTTCCAAAATATTATATGTAACACAAGAAAGCAAACCACTCACTCCCTTCTTACCTGCCACCAAAGTACAGAGAATACCTTTTCTAATTTATTGTCATCTTCCTAGAAATACTTACACCAATTAAAATAATTTCAATTTGAGTGGCAGCTGACTCTTCAATGCTATTCCAGGATAAATGTGTCATCTGTTTTTACATTCTGGGATCCAAAGAGTTTTCCAATCATGTATCATTCTTTGACTTTTTTCACAATCACCCATTTAAATAACTCCTGACAACTAAACACTGGCACTGTATGCAATAAAATCGCTGTTCCTCCTTGTCATGCACAAATGAAATAAAACTTCCAACAGCAAATCAATGTCTACACTTTTGAATGAGTATAATTATGGTAGAAAGACGCAGGCAAATCAATATGAAGATTGTGAGTAGAAGCTTTAGGTTTGTTGGTCTTTTCCAGTGGCTGTTTACATTTTGCACATTCATAGAGTACTTAGAAGAACAAAATAATTCTGTCTGAAAGCTACAACACAGACCTCACAACTACCATATCAACAGCACACTTCAGTATCCAGAAAGCTTTAAGTATTCTCAGGGAGAAAGAGAGGCGTCACATCTCACCTGTCCTACACCACGAGAGCTTGGTATAAATAGTGTAGAATTTAAAAGCACTACACAATAAAGATACCAGTGTCTGACAAAACCATTATTTCACCGAGAGGTATGATACTTCCCTCCGAAAGGCAATAAAAAGTAAATTCTACACTGCACTGTACATAAAGAACAGTTAAAATGAAAAATTTGTTGTATGACAACCCATGTTGTTAACAATATAGGCAGATCAAGATAAGTGGGTGGATTTGGATCATCATCAGAAGACACAAGGCCATATTTGCCAGTCTATTATGTCATGTTTCTTGAATTCATGATCCTAGGAGTGCAATAACTTTTTATGACATGATGGAGAAGTTACCTTTTATACATGCTCCAAATACCCAGGCAAGATAAATGAATTAAACTCAGCAACCATATTGTATTTTTTAAATGTTACTGGGCAATATAGCATATGGATAATTCTGAAGTCTAAAGCATATAAATCATCATAAAATAGCAATGAAAATGTGATTGCCAGATGACTTATATCAAATTAATCCGTACCTTTGTAAACCAAAACAGTAGGAAAATATGAGAAATATAAGGAAATTATGGTAAAGAGATTCTTTGTTAAGTCAGTAGGGAGCACAGCATCAAAATCACACACAATATTTCTGGAATTGATGATAGACTTGAAATCCTATCCTCTTCCAAAAATGGCCCATTCCATTCAGAAGAGCTATATCATTTTAGAAGTAATGGTTATTCACATTTCCCTTCAATCATTCCTACTCAAAACACAGGTAGATTAAAAAAAAAATTGCAAAGAATAATTTTTAGAGAAAATGATGGCAAAGTTGTTATAAAATGCCTCAGTTTAAAAAAATAATTAGCTTTTATTATTTGACCAATTATTAGTTCCTCTGATGCAATTGCATTTATCTTTAGTCACTGAAAATGTATACAATATTGCACATCCAAACCTATGCTTTAACAATATGCTAATTATACAGTTCAGATGATCTGGAAAGAAATCCATTTTGCACTGATGATATAAGGGAGTGACAGTACAATTTACATTAAGAAATGTTTTCTCATTTTTCTCAAAAATTGGTTTGCACTCAGCCGGAGAAATCTAAATTCGACCAACAGGCATCCCTCCCTGCTTCTCCATGGTTACAAAATAACATGACAATCTGAATGACGGAGAAGATGCTCATAAGAATGGGTTACAAAAACTCCTCTGGACACAGGTACACAGGCAGTTTTCTTTTGCAATCTGATTAAACAGACGATTATTGTACAGAACAATATTGCAATGCTAGTAGCAGACAATTCTCAGTGACATTACTTCAAATATTTTGAATTAGGTCTTCCAAATTGTCTAAATTATCCCCCAGGGCAGTTGGCCAGTCCACATTCCTGACTTTATGGGAAGAATTCTAAGTGGAGAGGCTAACATAAAGGTTCCCCTTTTGCCTAGAGCTTTGTTCACAGGCCTCTCCTCACTGCAAGTTTGACAGTTCTGTACTAAGGTGTACTTTTGGCACACATTTTCCTGCCACTTTAATACCAACCTGTACAGGCAGAGCTTGAAAGAGAGTGATTGGTTCATTGTGATTTTCCTTTCAGTGTTCAAGGGATGCAGACTGCATCGACTGGGAGATGGCACAGTGAGAATCTTGATTCCTGGCACACTGCTCTTCATCAGCCACAGACATCTAAGCACATGGAATTGGAGGGCTAAAAACAGTCTTGATTTATTCATTTGATTCAGAGCTATCTTGCCAGATATATTATGAAAAAATCCATACCCATAATTTATCCTCAGACTGATACATTTCATTACACTGTGGATTCATGGGGAAACACAAAAAAATGAGTTTCCCAAGTTTTTGGGACCATGTGGCTTTACGGATACAGTTGCACCAATGCTGGAATGCACTCACATTTTATATAATATTAAAACTATACCAATGCATGATGAGGATAAACTAATGCAGTGTAATGATGTGCCATAGATAAGACTAATTAGTATTTTCTTAGAGACAGAGCCTAAAAGAGTCTGGCATTCAGAAGTGCAGATCCAGAATTTTTCAAGATTATCAGCAATAGTGGACAGAACAGAAAAAAAAAATCAACAAGGATGAGTGATTCGAGAAAAATATTATAGACTATCACACCAACCACTTTTTATTTAATAAAGGATGTTTATTTAAATAGTTTAGAGCCAAACTATAAAATATTTCCATCAGACAAAATCCGATATTTTAGAACATTTCTTCAGGCAACCATTTCTTCTTTAGAACATCATCTTCAGGTAACCATTTCCTGGCTTTTCTTTGTATTATACACGTATTTCTCACAGGGAGGAACAGAATTTGAACACCAAATTAAAACCAGTGTTACTGGAAGACTTAACAATAAGTGTGAAGACAGAAGCATGTAAGCCTGAGGATAAAATAAATCCATCCTAATATAATTCCACAAAATAAAGATGAGGTTAATCTGAAACCTAGGAAAATTAATATCAAGATTTTAATTGACCTCAGCAGGTTTCTACAGCTAGGCCCTGCATGTTCAATATGATGGTTCAGTGTAATTTTGCACTGTTTCTAAAGAATGTTCACCTCACCATCAGTTCAGGCCCTCTCAGCAGTTTATGCATTTCCACTGAAAACTGAAGTGTCTGAAATTATTCTCTCCAGTTTCTTCCTTCTTTGCACAAACATTGTCAAAGGCGTTTTTGAATATGCAAAAGCAAGTTTTTATGGTTACTGTTCTTCTTTAAAAAAAAAAAGAAAGCCATGACAAATGTGCAACTCTGCAGTGATTTTCTCTGGAATATGTAAGGGTGATAAATTGTGGACTCTGGAAAAAAAAAACCATAGAGGAAATGAATGGCAATTTCAAACACATAAAAATTCACTACACTAGAACATTTCAACCTTATAAAAATAAAAATTTTGAAACTATATTTTGATTTTCAGATCACTGAAATTACTTAATAACTACAAAATGTTTGTCCAAATTAGGATACTACTGTAGCTTTTTAAATAAAATTTTCTGGAGGAAAGTGCCTGTGGCTTTTCTGCCGAAAAAGTGGTTGGTTTGTTTTCATTTTTTCCAGGAGTTCAGGATGCCAACAGCTTAAAAGCTACTGACAGCTTAACAGCTCTTTCATTCTTACTCCATTCCACAAAACCTGAAAGCTACCCTCTAGAAAACAGCAAATTTGATCAGTATTTCAACCAAAACATTTCACTATTTCAGGCTTCATAGGTGGAAAAACAGTATGATAAATCAGACTCAGTACACCATGTCCCTGTTCATTTTCCTGGTACTATCTGCTTGAAGCTAAAAGAAGTCATAATCTTCCAGTTGTTGTATCATACTCCTTTTAATTATACAAAAGCATGTGTAAGATGAGGGTAACTACCCATAACTGTCCTTGTCCCCTTCTTCCACTTTTTTTTGTTGTTGTTTTGTTTTATTTTTACAAAAGAGAATCATAAAATATTTGCAGGAGTAGAAGAGATATTTTTTTTAAAAATCTCCATTTAGAATGAAGTGTAATGTTAAAGGTGATGGGAATTTTAGAGATCACAAACATTTAAAGTGCCCCTGTCACAGCAATTGCCTTGTGGTTCAGGCATTTGACATCACATACCTGAAAGCCTCCAGCAGCTGCTTTTGAAGGCTTGGCTCCTCTCCTGCACCAAGTCTGTGAAACAGAAGATGGGAAAAAGATCAATTCCTATCCATAAGAAGGCCACATCACCTGCATTGAACCCACAATGCTGACACTGTGCACAGACATACAGACAAATGATTACCTGATTCATGTTGTCCAGTTCCAGAAATGTAGGCTGCAGTTGCTGTGAATTTTCTACCTAATACCCCTCCTTTTGGCATTTCTGCTGCACTACTGGCAGCCCACAACAGAGGAGTATCTGATGTGTTCCATCAAGTGAAATTCCCATTTGGCCTTTTATCTCATGACTGTTGGACTCTGCACAAGTAATAATACAAAATATCTCTCACCTGCAAACGATTTACAATAACATAATCAATAATGCATTTCCTGTGATCCACTCTACCGTGCAAGAAAGTAGCATTCAATGTGTGGAAATATTTTAAAAGAAGAAATGACGACAAATTCCAGTCATCATGGATTTTGTATGATTGCTTTCTCTCCTTTCATGTATGTTTACACTCTCAGCAGTTACACCAAGACCATTCAGGAGTTCATTTATTCACCTACCAAAAGGCATTGCTAATAACAGAACATTTTCTAGGGTTCTGCCCAAGGGCTCTGGGGTTTAAACTGCTGTGCTGGCCTTTGCTCACCAATGGAGAAATGTTGCTACCAATTATTTTATCTCACCCACCCTGCATGCCTCTTGTACATAATGATATTTTTGAGGCTTTAAATCTCTTTGCTAAAGGCACTAAATGCAGATGTGTGCTGGGCTTGAGGCTTATAACTTGTAGAAGGGAATAGAGAGGCTGACTAAATGAACACTGGTCAAAGGAATGAGTCAAATCCCTCTGAATTCACAATCTAAAGCACACTAATGGACAGAAGTTAAATGTATGGAACTTGCTAACCCACAATAGCATGTTCACATAACCAAACAAACCATAATTTTTCCATACTAAGTGATTTTCGTTCTCCTGTGCTGCACATATTAATTAGAAAAAATAATTATGTTGTAAATTAGCTTATCTACTCGAGAGACAATTGGGAGATGATGGGCCAGAAGTGAGGAGAGGAGAAGGGTTATATGGGCTATTTACCCCTGCCCCCGCTTCGTACTTTGTAGCACATGAGAATAAAAGTGTAGGAGGGAAAAAAAGGATCAACTTACTGGGGGTCCCAGTAACCTTTTCCCTCGTCTTCCCTGGGAGCATGTGGGTAGACAAGAGAGTGTGCACACAGGCAATGTAAGAGTAAAAGTTGTGTGTCTCCATTTCCTTCAGTGACTCCTTATCTTTTTACCTTGTCTAATGTTTTGTGTTCTATCAACCTAACACACCTCTGGTTATCAAACCTCCTTACTGTTACAAGGACAAAATTTTCCTTTACATAATAAACCAGAAGGTTCATTCCCACTACAGAAAGCATCAATCCTTTTTCACAAAGGTCTTTTGGTTTTCTTCTTCCTTCTCATTCATCTTAAGTCTCACTTCCTCAGACCTTTCTCTTGGTTTCTGTAATAACAGAAAACCCTAAAATTAAGTGTTATTGTAATTACCCAAACAGTGCCACGGACCCTGCATTCAGTACATCAACATACTGCATACTGCATGGAAATCCAATAGAAATTCTTTTTTTGATCTTATTTTTGTTCCTTTCATCCAATGTATTATAATTTCATGCTGTAATATGTAGGTAAAATGGAATTCAGTAATCATGACCACTTGACAGCAAACAGATCAAAAAATTCTAATAAAAGTGTATCCAGCTCAAGTAGCAACAAACATCATGACTGGCTCATCTCAAAATCAAATAACAAATGCATGTTTAACTCCTCAATATATGCTTTCAAAGTTCTCTAGGTGGATTATTTTATGTTCTTAGGTTCACTTTCCCTTCTACAGTCATCCTTTCTATTCAGCTTTGCACAACTTCTGTCTCAAAGACATTTGCAATTCCTGCCAATTTTTTTTATTCATATGCACTTTATCCCATCCCATGCATCCCATTTCTGAGCATCTTAACTTGATTCATCTGTAGAATTCAACTTTGTGTACTAGTTTATGAATATTTGACTAAAATCTAAAAATTCTAAATAATATGTATTTCTTAATTTTCTATTTGTTTATATTCAATCATTAATTTTATAGTGCTCTCAGAAAATTTACTTTCCTTGCAAGATTTTTCATCTCCCTTCATCTCTTCATCATAAAAGTGTCCTTTGTATAGTCTGTAGCCATTGTACACTTTTAATAGACTACTGAAAATAAATTATTTAAGTGCTAAACCAAATAATTTTTGGAAAACACAGCAAAAAAGCTATTCAAAACCTTTGTAGGAAAAGCAATAATTTTTTTTAAAAAAAAGCTCATACTTTTCATATTTTTGGGACAAACAGTAAAGTGAATTCTACTTTTAAGTTGCTATTTTGTGCTGGACCCCTAAACAACTGAGGAGTCTCTATAATCTTCAAAAGATTAGCATAAGGATTCTGACAGCTGAGAATTGCAAATGCATATTGTTCCCAGCTATCCTGGTAAGAATGTGTGCTAGACTGACCAGATCCAGGTCCGACTGTCCCACAGATCACTCTTTTTTTTGTATCTTAACCACATGAGATAAATAACATCACCAAACACAATCAAGCAAAATACTGATCAGCCACATCTACTCTGTGTAAGCCTATCTGTTCATGCAAAGGTGCAAAAGAACCTCTCACCTCCCGGTGACACCTGCTTTTCTCTTATTTAGTTATGCACTATTATGCTAAGCCAATGTTATTCTGATATTCTGTCTATTGTATTACAAGTTTTGGGTTGTCTGCCAAAGCCCCAAACCATGTTTAAGGCCATGTTTAAAGTGTGACAGCTACTTAGCTTTAATTCCTGTTTCAACTCTGGCAACAGGAACCAAAGGTCCTCAAGAAACTGCTTTTTAATCAGGAAATGTACCACAGTGAGAGTATGGGGCTGCCACACCTACCTCAGCCTCTTAATTTTGATGCTACAGTTTTCCCATTTGCTGTTTACATCATGCCTTCAAAAAGCACAGTGAATGCTTTTGCATTTCAGACTCACATTTTTACTCTTCCAGAATGTGATTATTTTGGATTCCTGCCTCATTTCCCAACACCTCACACTACCTGGGAGATGGCAATCAAATTTTGAAACTGCAGTATCTCAGTTACTTTGCTGGATTTGCACTAAGTTTAAATTGATTTCAAGACTTTAAAAAATAATTTTCAAGGCAAAAATGATTTGTAGATTTTCGTGTCATATTGTAGCCCTGTCAGTAAACCAGTACAGCTCAGGCCAGCCTCTTGTCTTTGTTACATTTCTTTAACCTAGCATGATGCCATATGTACAGAATTCCCAGCTGATCTGAGCATACATTTATAGGTTAATATATAAACCATACACTTATTGATTAATACGAGAACACACTGCCCCACTGACCCTTGTCCTTTGAAACAAAGACTGTTTGTGCAAAGGGATGGGGGATTTCTTAGGTACACTGAATGTTTTCACTGACCATTCCAATGCAAATAAAAATTCAATTACTATGTAATCTCACTGTTTCAACATTAAATTTTGAACCAACAGCTTTTCTTGAGTCACAATGTTAATAGAAGGACAGTTTTTATAAAAATACCCTTTTTCAATTTCTAAATAGCAACAGATGGTTGTGTCTTCTCTTGAAAAATATGGAAATAATAATGTCATGTATCTCAGAAAGTCATCCATGAGCTTGTGTTTCAAAAGACGATGATTAAAGACAATATATCTTCCAATAGATTACCATGTGAGTATGAAAGAGAAGTATGTAACATCAAATGCACTTTCACTTATCCCCAATTTCACACCCAGCCATCATCTATATCATAAAACATTCATATCCCTGTATTACTCCAATTTTAATTTCTTCCAAACGATGATCGAGTCAGTAGCAAACGCTTCTCTGAAATATAAGAGAAATCATACTTGGTTGAAACAGAACATTTGCATGCCAGACACAGAACACAGTTACACATACATAGGATTTTATCCCCACCATCATTTGCTATTGGGGTAGTTGCACATTATTACTTTTTATTAATTATTAGAAGTCTGTTGTTGAAGGAGGCATCCCCAAGTCCTGCAGGGAATGTCACATATCCTCTAGATGTCTCTGGAGATTAATTCTAAGAACACTGTAACTCTGAGCAGGATCCATTGTAAGGAGTCAATCATTATATTAGCATTATAGCTGCTCTTCAATATTTTCTCTGTGTGAAGAAACAAAATATCTTTCTGCCTGCAGTCTTGACTCAAGGCTACCCTCCACATGCATACTAAACTTTATTTTCTCTTAGATGTGTTTGCATTTTGAGATTTACTGCTGCATTTTAGCAGTAGAATTCACTTTTGTTAACATTTCCATTACTTATAGCAATATGCTGCAGTTCTGTAATATTCTTTGATCTAACCATGTTATAAATTGATGTGGGCAAAATATTGAGTGAAAGCTGCATAGCTGAACCTCTACTATGGGAATGTGGTTCACAAAGCTGCATATTTCACTCTTGATTTTTTAGGATCATTATACCTATCCAAATATAAATGGACATCTACTTTGGATTGACACTCTTCATTTTATGATGTCTGCAATTACAGCCATGGAAACAGAAGAGGAAAAAGTCCTCTGTGGCAGTAGTTTTCCACAGTTTTGTAAGTGATTGTACACCAACTTCTGCAGATGCAAACCAGCCTACTACATGTAGAACCATACTGCTCCTCTGTATTAGACAAAGGTATAACTTATCCAAAACCCACTGGTGTCACTTCACATTTACTTCAGCTGGCTTTGAGCAGGCATTTAGGAAACAGCCCCCAAACAGCACAGCTGTATTTTCACAGCCATTCCCATCAGAGGGAACAGAACAGCACCCTTAGATAGCACAGAGGTGTGCAGTTTGAGAGACAGTACTTGGACATTTGGTAAACCAAAACTTCAGTGGAGTAGAACACACAGACCTGCACTTTTGTAAACTGGAAGTGCTACATAAAGATATTTGTTTGGAGGAACAAAAAATGCCATCTCTTGTCTCAGACAGCAATCTGTACTAACTGGAAATAGGTTATCACTCAAGAGAAGTAATTGTTTTGCAGTGCTTTTGGTCTTCAGCAATTAGTCACCTTCATTTTTAATTTGCTGTGTTTTAAATACATCTTCAAGAACAAAAGTGATCAGTGTAAAAAGACATGACAACAGAAAATGTTGTGCTGTTTTTGGCCAAGATAGAAAAAGAGCCTGCATGGTATTGTATAGTAGTCAGTAGGTAATGTACAAGCTCCTTAAAAGCAAATTTGCTTCACTGTAAAAAGTGATTTCAGCAACCTTGGTGGTTCTCATGAAGTATAAGCATGGAGAGAAGAAGAAATAAAAAAGACACCTTTTGATGAGAGGTTATGTAGTCTCTACAACTGAGTAAATTTACTTGCTGTTGCAGCAGAGGAATGTGATAGGGAATTTTACAGTTGAAGGAGAAATGTCACAGTATTTTGATAAGAGAGCGATGAACTTTTTTTCCCTTGTGCCATTATCAAGGCAAAGTGAACAAAATACATCATTTATAACCCACTGCTCTACCATTATCTCCTGGTGAGACACTTGTTTTAAAACACACAAGGACCTTTTTTCTCCAAGACTAAAGCTCTCTGTGAGGCTCAGTCTTCCTTTATAACCATGAAAGAAAGTTGACACTTGTGTGGGCCAAAGTTTCCAGGCAACCACACAAGGGCACTTATACACCCTCCAGGTCACCCCTGGTTCTGAAGTACAGAGGAAGCATATGAACAGTGTATGTCCCTTTGATCACAGATACCATCTAAAACTGATGTGGAGAGAAAATCCTGCACTTTGGAAGAAAAGCACTACAGTCTCCTCAAAGCTTTTTCTTACCTAATATACACAGAAAGTAAAGGTTAGCATGGTAGAGCAGAACTGCTAAAATATTTTTCCCTTACTAACTACAAAGTGCCACTGACTCTCCCCTGATGTTTAGTACTCTTGCCTGTGTATTCTTGCTCCCTGGTTTTCATTGGATTTTTTATTTGCTCTGTTTTGTGGGTTTTTGTTTGTTTGTGAGTTTTTTTTATATTAATCTTCTATTAATCTCAGTTGATTTCCTGTTCATTCAGCAAACCTAAGCTCAAGCAGGCAATTGTGCACCAGGGTGGTGTACTAAAGAGCACTTAGCAGAGGAAACTTCCAGGAGTATTTACAGACATAGACAAAATTCCACAACACTTCCATACTGATATATCTAATAGAAAATTAAAAATGTATCCTTTTATGTTGAGTAAGAAAGAAAATATTTGTAGTCAAAATCTGGTAGTAATTAGTATAACCAATGCCTGTTTAGTAGAACTAAATGGCTCTTTTAGTAGAACTAAATGTACATGAAACTAAGATATCACATCAAAAGATAACAGAGAAGATATCAGGGTACCATATTCTCAAGAACCCCCTCATTACTACTTACATAATTTTTTTTTGTCCTGTAGTACAGAAGTTAGATTCAGACATAAGCAGTCAATTTAATTTATTTCATGAAAATAAATAAAAATCTTGTTTCCAGAAATGACAGATGAATTTACCGGGGCCCTCAGGTTACCCTGCTACTCCTACATACAATGTGTTTAACAGCTCAAATGGTTTGTTTTGACTGTTAATGTTAGTGCATTTCCTGAGTCAATGAGGAAAAAGACACATTATGTGAACAAGAAGAACTCTAAGAGGAATATAAAATGAAAAGTTAATCATTTACATTGAAGTGCAGCACATTTAATTGTATCAAAAAATAATTAAAACCTTGAGACAAGCCCAATTATAATAAAACTGACTGCTTCAAGACAGTTTTCAGATGCACAAACACAGGATATACGTTTGTGTAAATACTTATGAAAATACTGGAGGAGACAACAGAACCTGAATTAATTGTGACCTTAAGCTTCAGCTGCAATGTAAAAAGTGAGAAGAAAAACTATAGATTTTTACATATTTATCAAAGATCTCATCTGGAGAGAGATTATCATGAAAAAGAAAACAATTTAAAACCAAATTAAAATAAAACAGAATGCTTACTTCTATTTTATTATTTCTTATTACTTTCTACTTAAATTAACAAGGACAGCCATGGTTCTTCAAGTTATTACGGATCCTCCCATTCTTTTGGAAAGTTCCAAAAATCACTGAGATGAAATTTTAACCAGATCACTGCCTGCTAATAAATGCAAAATCTCAGATCATAACTAAATTATGGAATTTAAGGAAAAAAGCTAGTAAGGTAGATAAAGTGAGCTATTAAATATGAACATTTTCGTTCCCCACCATAGAAAAAAGTTTTAAAATATTGATGTTAAAAGCAAGACATTTGAAATGTTTTGCTGAATTATACAGCATTTCTTCTTATGTTGTAGAAACACTGCCAGACTCATTCAAATGGACAGGTGCTTGCAGCAAGGAAGAATATTTAGAAGTTAAGCCATTCAGAACTCTGAATGAATTTAGCAATATATTCTTTCTAAAGCTTTACTGTGAGACCTATGATTTAATTGTCACACTCCAAAGCTGGTGGGCAGGTCACTCTATTACACAGCTCTTATATTTAACTTTGGTGGAGAGGGGTTGGTCTAAGACCAACAGAGTCTCTCAAAACAGGATGATAAGTAAATTTCACAGTTATCACAAAATAACATATGATATTAGGTGGTAGAGACATGATAACTCCACTGGAAACAATGGTAATTACATAGTAAATCGTGTCAATGATACTGCATTATCTCCTAACTGTTCAATTAACTCGTGTCACCACTGCATACTATGTTTAGAAAGTTGCTGATGCAATATTTCCGTATCATAATTGCAAAGATAGTTGAAGAAGATAGCACCCTATAATTTCAGAAAGTTTCTAATATTACTTGGTGAAACTATTTCTATTATGAAAAACAAACAAACACTGAGGTGAAAAATGACACCTAAAAACCTGGAAGATACCTCAAATAGAAAGAGCTTGCCAAGACTGTCGTCAAATAAATTATTTTTTCATCTTTCTTGAAGGGAAGGAGATACTATTTTATAAATCGAATTCCAATTGTCATTCATTCACCTAAACAAATGGTAAGAGCCCTCAGCCACCACTGAAACAATTAAAAATTTAATCCCTGAAAAAAAATAACTTTTCCTGTGCTGGGCAGATAATCTGATAAATGTCGATTACTTTATATTAGGGGAATATGCTTAAATTATAAAACAGCACAAGTATGGGGAAAAAAAAGTGTATCTTTTTAACTCCCTCAAAGTGCTGCACTTTCACCAGGGACACAACTGGCCTTCTCATTTTTACCCATACAAATCAAAAGTCCAGTGAGGTGAAAGGAATTACTCAGACATAAAATGGAATAAAATGCTGCTGGGAAACACACATGGCTATTTATCTTGTTATTGTCTTTTAATATTCAAGTCTGCAGGATAGGATTGCTCTCTTTGAATGGTGTCATGTTCTGTTTGACCCCATACCACTGATTTGTAGTTCAACAAGTTTATTCTTAAGCAATATTTTTGGGAGTACAGAACTAAATCATCAATTGGTACAAATCAGAGTTACAGCTAGATCAAAGCAAAGACAGAAGGATGGTGTTATGCTGATTTACATCATCTTAAAATCTTGCTTTGCCATAGTCCTTGCTGCAAAACAAAGGGCTGACATCTGTGAGTCAATCCTTAGATATCAACCAATGTGAAGTTTTAAAAGTCTCTCTGTGAAGGATGTTTTGGGACACAGACACCTGTGAGACATGAAAATTTTTGAAAATGTCACAAAGTAGCTCAGTGAGAAGACCTGTGGCACTTCAAAGCTTTCACTGCCCAGCAACATTTACCTGCAACAGAAACACTTCTGAAGCCTGAAGCTGCTTCTGTTGTATTTTTCAATTTTCCTTTGTGACAGTGCTATTTCATACAGCATGTTTGGATATAGAGCACCTCATTCAAGGCCAGCTCCACCTACTTTTTCATCTCTGCTCATACCAGTTTTGTTGTTATAAGAACACAAAGGAATCTGCAGGATTTTAGCGCATGACTCGTTTCCAGCAAATCAACACACATACTTTCAATTTGTTATGCATGAGAGATGTGTGAAACTATAGAGATTTGGGGCTCTGGAGGACAAAATAAGCAAAATATGTAAGCATTGTATCTAAATCACAACAGAAGTTGAACTCTAATTTTAACATACAGACTGTATAATGAATTCAAACATACCAAGACTTTAAAGCTGTCAGACCACATTCTAGACTCGTCCTTGGCTGTCCTGAGAATTTACTGTGTAACTGGTGTCCAAAGGGGCCAACCTGTGCCTCAGAGGCACAACGTGCAGTTCAAGCACTGCTTCCACTCCTCCTTCCCAGCACCCTTCTTCTTCCCTCAGTCCCTGGACTGAGATTGCTACTCATCCCCTTGGCATGGCCCTACCTGATTGCTTCTTTGCAAGTTATGGGTGTCACATTGGAAACAAAATTACTGGCAAATAAGGCAATAAAACAAAACCCAGTAAGTTCAAACTTTGTCCAAACCTCTTCCAAAACAGGGATATGAATAAGGTAAGGTAAAAATTCCTCAATACTCAATCTCTTTTGTGATAATTAAGTGTTTGAATGTATTCGATCTCTGATCCTACATCCATCAAGTCAAAGGATAAGAGTACAAGTACAAAACCAAGAGAAAAAGACATCAGCAAGAGTAAACACATTAGACAAAAACAAACCCCAAAAATTCCCCCCCAAACTCTAAATAATTTAGCAAGTTACATTTAAAACAATATGTGCGTTAAAAAAAGAAAAAAAATACAGCTGCATTTTTAATTTTTTACAGGAAAACAATGCAGTAGGAGGAATCCACACTGTTACAAACTGGGCTACTTTGGTTTTTTTTTTATTATTATTTTTGTTATATTATTTGTAGTACATTTATCTTTCTCAATTTGGCAAAAATCTGCCAATATAAACACAAGACATGAGTTCAACTTTCTGAAAGTGGTCTGAATTATAAAACCACAAATGAAACAATCAGTAGCTCACTCTGTTGCCAACTCCTGCCAACTAGTGTAACAGATAATAACGAAGTTGAAATTAAAAACAGGATTAAAAATAGGGTTGCTTTGGTTGTCTGGGGTTTTTGATTCTTTTTTTTTTTTTGCTGTCTGGGTTTTTGGGGTTTTTTATTATTATTTTTCTTTGCTTTACCGTCTTCCAGCATCCTCCACAGAACTTTTGAGAAACAAGACATTTCTTTTGAATCAGATATCCATTATCAATTTGGACAGAGAGCGTCTGAACCACTATTATCTGCACATGATTTATGAGGGCAGGTATTTCTCTACCTGAACATTTTAGTGAAACCATAAATATCAGTAGCGACAGAGATTCAAAGAAAAA
Source organism: Notiomystis cincta (assembly GCA_013398075.1). NCBI lineage: Eukaryota > Metazoa > Chordata > Aves > Passeriformes > Notiomystidae > Notiomystis > Notiomystis cincta. The sequence continues at coordinate 38,157 of VZRX01010465.1, forward strand.
GCCTTGGAAAATATTTTATATGGGAAGTTCGTTCCATCTGATAAAAATTTTAATTCACCATTTCTGTGTTTTTAAAAAGCTTTCATGTTAGCCAGGCCTATAGTTCTTTCTTGCTGGTATTTTCAACATACTTACTACAAATACTTACCTATTAATAAAATCTACTGACCTGAGCCAGCTGATCAGAGGTCTTCCCCTTGCCATTAACTAAGAATGTATACAAGTCTGAACCATTACTCAGAACAAACAAGTACATTCAATATAGCTCTGCAAAATATCCTCAAAACCCATCAGAGAACAGTATCCCCTTTTCTGTTGTGTAACCTCCAACACAACAAGCATCACTAGGCCATGTACCTTTGGGAGTCATCCATCTCCTCCTCTCTAAGATGGTGTCAGCAATTCCTTCTCCTAAATGGAGAAGAATGGTTTTATACAACAGCTCTATGTGGAGTACCTACCTCAGAGTGTACTATGCATATTCAGCTTCTTCAGACTTCTCTTGCACACTCTGTTCAGACCTTGAGATTATATTGGAAGCACCATATAGAATTATTGATAAAAGAATTCAAAACCAGTTTAATGACCATTTTGATTTATATTACATTATTTTCAATTTCCAACATAGTCTACTTTGTGAAAAAGATGAAAAGAAAAAAAGGAGGGAAAAAAAGCCTGTTCTCTGTGGAATTGATTTTTTAATTGTTAATTTCATCTTCTAGATGAAATTCATGTTTTCCTGAGCTTCTTTTTTACCCTTTTCTTATTTCTGTTTATTATTTCTATTCATTTATTTCTCAATTATTATTAGGTGGATCAAAAATAATAAAAAATAAAAATGACTCTATAAATCGAAATGGAAAGAATTCTCTTTTATAGTACTGCAAATGTGTTCAGCTGAAGTAAATGTTAGAGAAAAGCATGTAACTTCTAAAATTAAATTGCTAAAATAGAACTTTACACATGTGTGTTCCAATACACTGTCTTCATTAGGACATTTTGATACTTAGATAAGTGTCAACTGGAACGCACATATGCTGGATCACACCCTGTATTTACTGTTCTAATAATAATGTATCTATTAACCATGTTCTCTACCAGAAGATTTCAAAATGTTGGAAACATAAAAGTGCATTAAGCATCAGATCTCATTAACATATGAAGGTAATATTTGCCTTCTTTCGTGGTTAATAAAAACAATATATAAAAACCTAACCAAAAGTCTCTCAGTTTTGCGAAGTTTGCCTTGGGCTTGACTTTAGAACTTCACTTCCAATGTGTTTTTAATCCACCAGTGAAGTCCTTTACCAGTGAAAACCACGTCATACACACCCATAACAGGGAGCTGGAAAATCAAGGTGAAATTTTATGCATCAGGGAGCTGGCCAGTGTCACAGAGGAAATAACATAATATTCTCTATTTTTATATTTTGCTTCTTATGTCTGAAAATACACCTGGTTTTCACATGAACTATTTTTAAAATTGGAGAAAATAAGACTTTTGTTTGCTCTGTATAATAAAGATACATAGCTGTAAAGCATTTATGATTTCTTACTTGTATAATAAGTACAGTAACACAACAAATATTGCCCGAGTAATCCAGGGAAACGACTTTCACCACGGTGAAGACCCCATTAGGAAGACATGCAAGATCTAACTCAGATTTCCTTTCTCATATTTATTGTGTAAGGGATCATACATGGAATCCACTCTGCTGGATGTAGAAGAGTTCATGAAAGGCAAAAGAGGAGCCCACAGGCCTTTCACACCCTTTTTCAGCTCATTGCTGAATGGTGTGTTCATCTCAGAGACTAAATCCTTCCTGTCAAAATATGAAGGGCTCTGTCAGGACTGGTAATTCAATGCAAGGAGGAGGAGGGAGGAATTAAATGGCCAAGAATTGCTACAATAAGGGTGTAAAGGAAAGAAGAGGTTGCCACTGCAGTGAGGCTACACAGAAATACTTAGAACATCCTGCAATATTGGAACATTGATGAAAAAATGCTACATTTTACTAATGTAAGACTATACCATGACCTAAATACATAAAATAAAATAAAATAAAATACAAGAACTGCCAGAAAAAAATAATTCTCTAAGTACAGCTATAAATAACCATATTTACGATTGATGTGTTTTGCATGGCCCTATAAACTAGGTATTATGATACACAGGATTATGGCAATATAGTTACTAGAGTGAATAAGAAAACCATTTCCCATCAAATTACTGCCTCCTTCTCCCTAAAAAGTATCTGACTAAAGCAGAGATAATGTAAAGTTCAGCTATCAAAAATGGCTTCATTAAGAACTTTAATGAAGCACATGGGAGCCATTTATTGACTTCTCAACTATTAAGACATAGCATTATTACTGCTTTAACAGTATTTCCATTTTCATTTAGGAAATAACTAATCAAGGGATCAATGTACCAAAGACTTTATTCTCTCTCCCATGGGTCACTGAAAGTACATTTTTTAAAATTCAAAAAACGTAAAGGCAATTCCCCCCAGTGCCATATCACATAAGCAATTTAAAGAAATAACAAGGAATGCTAAAGGTCAATGGCTCCTGATCTAAGCCATGTTATAAAACAAATGAAAATTGTTCATGGTAATTCTACCTTTCTGGTGGAAGTAAGAGATCGCTTTCACATCAAAGAGGCTTACCTCCAAAGTATGCAAAGCACCTCCACCCTGACCCGCTGTCAACCTGTGAGACATTTCTATTTCTCAGCCTTACTTAGAATGCAAACTACTGTTTTCCTGGTAGTTCTCACAGCTCCACTTCCTTTGAGGTACAGATGTGTAGCCAAAGAACCCAATCAGATAACACCCATTTACATATTTATAAAGTCTCCTGTAAAATCTCGTATCAATTGTTGCCACTATATATAGCCCTTTCAAAGTATCTTGTGGGCACAAGCGCTCCACTGCACTGCTCCCTTCAGGAGTCCAGATATATCGTATAATGTGATTTCAATGTAAATGTGGCCCATCACACAATCATACCACTTCACAAACTCTTTTCTGCTGGGGTAGCTTAAATCTAAACACACTCAAGCAGCTTGCTGCACTGGAGCAAGATTTCCTCCACATAAAAAAAGTCAAAACCCCCAACACAACAATGGCAAGGAAAAAAAAATCTGAACATTTTCTGCAGAAAGATGGGCCGTCTCCAAATCCTTGTGCCCTATCAGACAAATTAAAGTAAATCAAGCATGAAATGAAGCAGAAGAGCCCCGAGATAAGGCTCCTTTAAGTCGTTTACAGATTAGGATAGAGAGAGGTGCATCTGGTCTCTGGCAGTGAAGGAGGCCAGTTTCTCATCTCACAATAGCAGCCTGTGTATAGGATTACCTTACCTTGTCACTGACAAGGGAAAAAGCGCCTGCAAAATGTCTCTAACTAACTTCCTAATGTTCCCAGCTAAGTTCTCTTATTAAAGTATTAACTGTTACAATGATAGAAATAAATTTTGATAAAACAAAATAAAAACAGACACCAGTCTGATTTATGAGCTGGTCAGACACTGATAAACTGGAGGCTCTGCTACCAGCAGATGAGCCTCTTCGCTTATCAGTCAGGATTTCACTGCTAGAGACAGCAGATAACTTCCCAACTGGAATTAGGGATTCAGTGAACTGTGTGTTACTGGTCAGACTGGTGCTCCAGCAGCGCCTAAAAAGGCCTCTTGTGTTATCCGATGGGATTTTGTGTGGCAAGCAGTGAGATGTCTCCCTGCTGGACGTGACGGCCGAGCCCAGAGGTCTGCACAGCTCATGGGTAAACTGGTGCTCCTGCGGTGGCAAACCGGCCTCCTTCCTCTTATCAGCTTCTACAAATTGCAGGCCTGCCTTCCTGCCTTCCTTCCTTAGGAAGACGTGTCTCTCCTGCAGCGCCATCATCCACTTCTGCTTCTCCTCTGCGGCCCCTGCACCGCGAGGCCAAGCCCGCGCTCCCGAGGGTGCGGGGCTGCCCCGGCTCCCGCGCTGGCGGTGCCGCCCCAGCCCGCAGGGCCTCCGCCCACAGCGGCCTCCCCTGCGGGCCCAGCAGGCCGTGGGATGGCTCCAGCACGCTCAGGGGCGGCTGCCACAGGCTTGCAGAGGGAAGGCACTCCTGGCAGTGTCCCCCTTCCCATACACTTCCAGCCAGCACACTCAGTACCTCGCAGCTGGGACAGGAACACGCTCCCTGCCGAAGGGCAGGGGTCCGTCCTTCTGCTGTGCTGTGCTGTGCTACCCTACAAATGCAGTGGTTACTCTGGGTGTGCAGACACCTCCCAGCCCTTCAACAAACCAAAGTAAGGGTTCGCTACGCGAGCCAGCAGTAATCAAGCATGGTCATGTATTAAGAAGAAAGCAGGTAGATGCAAGCTATCACATAGCCATAGCTGAACATGTACAATACTTCAAAAGAAGCAAAGTAAAAAATCAACTTAAAATTAGCGCCTGCTTTATGATTTCCACCTTTTAGTTTTCCTTGTGAATACCAGAAAAATAAAAAAGGGGGGGGAGGGGGGTGGATGTTGACCAAAATAAGATAGTCTGGATATGAAAACAGCACTATTAAAAAGAAAAAAAAAATATTATTCACTCCTTAGAGACGTCTTATATCACTTTTTCTTAAACAAGGAATAAAGACCTATAGGCTGTCTAATTCCAGTGCCAATGCATGTGCTAGGTGTGAGGGTGAAAACATGTACTATGCTTTTTAATTTACTGCAGCTCTAGAATGAAGACAAAATTCCCACCATTACAGTACCATAAACTAGTACTAGATCAAGATAGAACTCTCAAAGCTCTACAGAAAAGGTGTACCTGCACTCCTATTTCTCAAGTGAGAATACTTTAATATAGACCTGAATATTTGTTACTGATATTCAAAGGCAGAAACGACCCAGAAAGCAGAATATAATTTTACTGAACTAATCCAGAAAGAATGTAGGGCAGGATAGCAGCAAGTATGAAATTGTCCTTCAGGCTATAACTGTCAGACCCTAAATCGATGGTGCTTCAGGAAATCTTCCTAAATGTATGAAAAAGGAAGGCAGAAGGCACTGCACCTCAGCCCAGAGCACCTTTTCCAACCAGCCCTTCACACTACACTGAATCCCTTACATTCTTCCTGCTCTTTTTCAATATTTGCAAGACTGTCTTCAGCTCCACATAATATTCAACCCAATTGAACTGAGGTGGGTCCTGCCCCTCCAAAGCTGCCCCCACTCAGACTCCTTTGCAGTGACATCCCCTTACTGGCCCTGTATGCTGCACACTCTAGGTTTTGAGGATTGGGGTTTTATTTTCTTTCTGAAGGCTATTTCACTGCCTTTTCATTTGCCAGCACTGCTATGAAAATGAAAACCATGCCATGTTATCATCCAAGGATCTCACAAACTAACTGTGTTACAAACAGGACAGGTGGATGAAATTATGCATGGAAACAGTCCCACAGGAGGCACCTTTCATCCTTTGCAAAAACTGTCTGAATAAGGGAAATGAAATTTTTTTACTCACTAACTGTTGAGACTAAGTTCAACTGGCCCCAGCACTTTCAAGCACAACCCCTCCTTCTCAATGAGACAGATGAATTTCTGTTTATATGTGAAAAATGTCAGCTCTCATTTCGCTCATTCTGGCTTGCATTTTAAATATACACGACAAAACTGCATCAGTGCAGTACCTTATGCTGACAAACATGATGAAACCATGATGAAAAATCATACATGAGTGTCTTATTCTGTCTGCATTTTGTATGAATGAATAATCCAAAAGGTAGAAGAGCACAAGCTCTCTCTGTAAAATGGACATATCTGATTTGCAGCTGCTACTCCGTGTGCAGGCACACACCAATGACATGTGAAGGCACTGTGAAACACAAATGTCATCTACCTGTATTTTGAACTCATTTATTTACACTAACTTTAATGTTTGCACAAATATATAAAGGCAGAGGAGAAACAGAGTATTTATTTGCACCCCAAAATCATTCTCAGTGAAATGAGATTTTTCTCTTCTGTGCAGAGAACTGATACATTTACACATCTGTGACCAATTGACGATATGTAACAAGCACTCACTGTTTGCCACTGTCAAGTAATAAACTAACTTGAATTATGCCTAAGAATGTGCATATTATATTCTCCTATTTATTAATACTGTGAGAAGGTGACATGTTTACATGACATTTGTACTACTCCTATTTTTGCAGCAGACTCATAAAATTCTTAGGACAATTTTATGTTACCATGTTGTATCAGAAATATACAAAACCATTTCACATTACACTAAAATTGCAAATACTTGATCCATAGAAGAATTTTAATTCAATAATGTACTATATTATGTAACACAATTGTATGTAAGTTCCTTTAAAAGCTGTAATGCTGGCATTTCCAAAAGCATTTCCAAAAGCATTTCCAAAAGCATTTCCAAAAGCATTTCCAAAAGTGAGAGTCCTTCTGAACAATACATGCAAGTCAGACTCTTAGTGCTATGTATGATCAAGAACAGGATACTATAAAAAATGATAAGAATATTAATGACTCCAAATGATAATAAGTGACAACTATATGAAAATCACTTCTTTAGTACTAATTAGAGTGCTGACTTCTTTATATTACAGTGCTGAGTAACTGATTTCAGATTCTTGTTAAAAAAACCAAAAGAACTGCAGCAGTGCTAGATTCATCAATAGTTTTGATCTTTGCTAGTCAGTGTTAACAATGTGGTAAATAATACAATGCAATATAAGCCTGCTGAGGAATAAGTGCAAGATGGCACTTTAGCCTGGTGGCCTCCACCAATAAACTGAAAAGAGCATTATACAGTTTTCCCATTTTGCCATGAATTAGACTATTCCTTTGACCAATACCATAATTTTCCATTCTCAAAATACTCAAAAGCAATGAGGAAGGTTTCTGATCTGATATGCTAAAATGAACTTCTCAGATTAATGTATTCTGAAAATACAAAATGCTGCTCTACTTCCCATTTTTTAAGTGTATTACCTAGGACAAAACTTAGGAGAGATCCTCAAAGCCATGGGGATCTGCAACACAGACATAAACCTCTGCCAGTCTAGTATACTGACACAGATAAAGATCTATGCTGGTTACCTTAGATATCAACATGTCCCCTACACTGAATTTTCTGTGACCAGTACAATGCCAGTGAGTGCCATGCTGCAGCCAGTACCACATCCAGCCAAAGAAACTCCCCCTTTCAACAGGCAGGTACAGTTTTACAGCTGGATTTGTAAACAGGTCACAGTCAAAATGAGTCAAGAGCGAGAGTTCAGTTCACACTCCAGGGTCCATGAGATGCCATATGCACTTACACCCCATTAATGTACTTCAAATAAAATTAATTTTCAATTATTTAGGTCCAAACATTTATTAAACAGTTTAATGATCTAGCCAGTGTAACCAGAATCCATTTTAACCCTATGAAACTTTTGCTATTCCTTAAAAAATCATCTTAGAGTTACAGAAAATATTCAGACACTTTATAATGAAAACTGAACTATTAAAAGTCATGAGCTTAATTTCATTGAATTATACCATAAAGCAGGTTTTAACTGACTCCCATGCTTCCAAACAAATATAACACAGTGGAAGACAGCTGAATGCATTGAGTATCTTTACAATTCCTTACAAGATACTCATCTGACACATAGTGTTATATTTTTAACAGGCTTAGGTTGTGATTTAAAATGGGATTTGATGTATTTAAAGAAGAACTGTAAAGTAGTCACAGTGTATTGAACTCTGTTCCTGTGTTGCAGATCTGATTTCACTGAAGCTGGTCCATGTAAGAGATCTTTGAAGATCACAAACTGTTACCAGCAGTTTTAGCAAGCTAAGTGTGTGGAGGATGATCAAGTTTGGTAGATCATATCTTTAACTCAGCAACTTAAGGGAAGGTAGATTTTTTTAATCATAGGTTGTCTTTCTTAAGTTCTTGTGCCAAAGTCCCAACTGAGTTTAACCATTCTGAATGTACATCTGAATGTACTTTACATATTCTCTGTGTGGCATTTAAAGTAGCATGAACGTGAAGCATTCTAAGTTGTAGAAATAATCTAACTGGGACATCACAGAGATATGAGGATTAAATTAGTTTTACTCACATCTTTGTTTTATTTTTCCCCACATCTAATTATATTAAACCCATTGTTATTTAGCTAAATAGCAATTCTTCCCACATCTTCTCTGTTTCTTAGGATGCATGTGTATTCTGATTACATTGCAAGTATAGACAGTCTAAGGTAAAGGAGCTGAGAGAACTGATTAAGGAAGACTGAGGTAGGTAAAATGACTGCTATTGTCCGAGATCCTCTTAAGCTGATCTAAGACGTGACATCTGTCCCACTAGTGCTTCCATGCATTTTTCATAGCTGGCATACTAAAAAAACTTTTCTGTTAAAATAAAATTCATTCTACACCTTTGTAAACCCATGTTTGAAGGACTCCAGACTACAATACTTATGATAAATAGTGCTGAAGATAGCCCATCAACCTTGAGTCCAAGACAGAAGCAGAAACAACAAGCTCCTCTATGCCAGTGCCAGGTCTTCGTTGGATGCAGCATGTACTTTTCACAGTAGAAGCATTAAACTCTGTTTCTGTTCAAATAAAACAATACACAAACTAAATAAAATGAAGAATGAAACCCTTAAACCTTCAGCTGCTCTCTCAACTGTCTCTATAATAACCCTTAAAAAGCACAATAACCAGTATTATTATGCTAAACAGTACCTATTCATATAGCAGCATCCAGTGCTTTCCTCATGGTCTTATAAACACTTGAAAACCCACAAATACTTGTTTTAACAGACTTACAAATATACTCAAGTGATCTTGACTGCACACACTTGCAGCAGTGAAGCCTTTTCTATGGGAAGTGTCTGAAAAAATCATCATGCAACTATTGTTCATCAAAGAATTGTTGGGAATTTTCGCTTGAAAGACACAAGTGTATCCCTGCCCAACCTCTTTCATGCATTTATCAGTAAAAAAGATTGTCTCATATTCTCTCTTTGCACAGATTGCATATTTAATACCAATCAGTTTACTAATTGCTCTAAAGTTAAAATGAAACCTATATTTATAAAGGTATATGAGGGTTCACTTATTCCTTGCTCTCAGGGCTCTGATGCTTTAAGTAGGGTAAGAAGGGGAGCAGAGGAAGACAGAAAAAAAATTCAAAAATGGTTTAGTTTTAAATACTCTAATTCCCATTAGAAGCATACAACTACTTTATCTTTCTTCTTTTGCCATTAATTACAAATAAATTCATCTTTCTCTTGTGAAGCCTGAAGTTTGTTGTTGTTGTTAGATGAGTTGCATTCAAACTCCAACAAAAAAGATGAAGCCAACATTGAAATTCATCTCACAGTCCAGAATTTACTTAACGGCCAGCCTGTGCGCTGTGATAAACGGAATGATGATCCGGCAACATGTCTTTATCCATGGTTTGCTTTAATTAACGCTGGCTTGTTTGTTGAAAAGATGATTAATATGCCAATGAAAATTGCATAATTGAATACCACAACACTGGCACAATCAGAAAGACACATGCAGTTTTTTGATTAACATTTATTATTATTATTATTATTGTGTGTTTTAATGTACTCTTCTCACTACGAAATCATGCAGTTTTTGACCGAGAGGTGAGGAAATGCCAGGTTAAGTGCAAGATCTTCTGTGGGCAAGAAAAAAGATATGATGCAATTTAAGCATGAAGAAGTAGTTACTTGGTCAAGCAGCCATTTTTGCAAACTCAAAATAGAAGCAAAGCCACCTCAGAAAACGGAAATACAGAAAAAACAACAAGCCGTAACAAAAGCATAAACACAAACATCAAAACAACAAATGGCAAAGACCATTAAGCAAAAAGTATGAAAAATACAAACAATATATTCAGTATGACAAGAATTAGTATGTGGAAAGCGGATGAAACATTTTTTAAGGAACAGAAATTAGAAGAAACTTCTACTGGAAAAGCATCACATTAAAAAAGCACTAAGGGACTACCCCTTTCCAGAACTTCACCTGAACAATTGTACTAACTGCAATTTGTTAACATATTCATCTGGTTAATTCCATGTTATGACTGGCACAAGAGTAACAATTAAGTCCAGTGTTTATTTTACCTATATTGTTTATTTCATTAGTTTTCCTCTATTTACTTATCCTTACCATTCAATTTAAGGTAGATGTTAATGCTATTTAACACTGACTCTTAAGCAAAAACTCATTTTAAGATACAGGACTATCCCTTTACAAAACTGAATTCAGACTTGCATACCAATTCAATAGGATATCTAATAGTTCTGTAAATACTTTCTATTCTGGAAATAAGCTAATAGTAAAATTGACTATTTTTGAGCAAAGGTAAGACAGAAATCTTTCCAGACTTTTCCCCCAAAATTAGCATCTACTGACTTCATACTTTCTTCAGTGCTTTAAGCAGGCACAAGAATTTTCTGATAACTGAAGTTCCATTATTTAGATTAATAAACACTTGCACAGGATAACACAAAGCAAATACTGCTGCACCTTTACTATAATCAAATAAAACAGCAAGGAAAGATTCCCACTTATTTCTTTCTACAAAAAGCAGCACAAGTATTAAGATTTCTGCAAGAATTGCTTTTCAAGGATCCTCACATTGTCCTTAGAGGAGGGATGATGGGAAAAAGGAAGGAGAAAACCCACACGGGAAAGGGATGTGTGCTCGAGCTGCAACCCTTAATGACTTCTGTTGGTCTGAAGGGACCAAGGGAGGTACTGCATGCCTCTCAGGAATCCCAGGGAACACACGGTTCTCAGGACAAGTACTGGGAGCTCAGCTGGGTAGGTAAGACAGCCTGGAAAAGCATGACTGCCAGTGAGAGAAGGAATCCATTCTTCCTGCTTCATCCTCCAAGATCATCCATTCTCCCCTACACTCCAGGCAGAGACTCCTTGATGCTTTGCTTTGAAATTAATATTTTTTTGTAGAAAAAATCCTACATAAGGTAAGCACATTGGAGACACACAAAACTTGTAAGATTTCTATGCAAGAGGCTGAGCAAGGCCTCTCCCAGCTTACCTGTGCCTTTGGGAGACACTGATTTTCCAGTCTGTAGTTTAGCTTGGGGCTTATTTAAGCTCCTGTATACCCACTTTTGCAACTCAGTATCTGCAAAGTACTGGCAGGGCAAACAAGATGAAGGTTTTCCTTCTCAAGAGTCACAAAGGAGCCACAGGAGCCACTATTTGTATTTCCTCATTCAGCTCTTCTTAGGATAACTAGAAAAGGGCCTTTACCTTATGAGGTCAAAAGATTTTGTCAGTTTTTATAACTAAGAAAAAATACAAGCTATCCTATTAATTAGGGTCAGAGAACTGTATCTACTGAAAAATTGTCCAAATGGAAAAGAAAAACAACTTGGGAAAATATTTGATTGCTGAAAAGGTACAAGCATTTTAAATGAAACTATATTAAAAACACTTGATCAAAACCCAAATATGTTAGAAAACAGAAGATCTGAAGAAAAATTTATTCTTAAGTATAAATTCATGACAACAGCCACAATCCTTCAGCTTTCAAGGAATGTAAAAGTCTGAGGGGCATTATCTAGGAAAGAGAGAAGCAGCTGGAAGCACTGAGGCCCCCCATCCTGCCCAATATCTGTACCAAGAGGCACTTGGCCCCATCCAAAAAGCTGCCAGGGAAAATACTGCATTGTCCACTATGGGACCCATAACCAGATCAATTTTTTCAGTTTCTCTGCTAATGTAATCTTGCAGCTTGACTGTTTTCCACGCATCTTCAAGTTATGGTGCCACCACATTCAAACTTTAAGTTATAAATATCACTGTTCATATTACTCTGTAGATTGTAGAGGCACACACTGCAATTTGCTTAACTGCAGACCATTCCTGCTGTCCTGGACCTTTTTAGTCATAAATTAAACAGGTCTTTTTTCTAAAATGCTGTATTAAAATATTTATTAAAAGATATAACAATGTTCAGTTCTACAGCTACAAAATTTGAGTGTCATTTTGTTGCCTTTTGATTTACCTTACTTTCAAAGTAAATAAAACATTTTACCTTTTTATTTCTTATAGTTCTTTCTAGGAACTGTAAGCCTTCAGTAGGGTTGCAAAAGAAGTAAAGAGATGTGATAGGACAGATGTATACAAAAGCATGATCAGCTTTTTTGTCGTACCAAACATTCCTCCACTTAAGGAACCATAGGGCATCACATGAAACACTCAAACAGCAGATTTAAAATACCAAAAAAAGTTATTTTTCTACCCAACAGCAGGGCAAGAGTGTGAAGGTCAAAGATTTAGAAATAACAGAAATCCATACAAGCAAAGTTCATCAAGTTTAACAAATGTAAATATAATGATACAACCACTGATCAAGGAAGATGACTGCAGAATATCAGAAGATAGGAAGGTGTAATAGGGGAAACACCACTGTGTGTGTGCTGTGTGCTTATCACCTTTCCCAATTCATCCATCAGTGGCACTGCCACAGACACAATTCTAATTAGTTCATGACTGCCCAATACAACTCTAAGATACTTCTGCAAATTCAGTGTACTGAGCATTTTAATGTTTTCTAAAAAATTCATCTTCTATAGTCTTCAAACACTATCATTCTTTTTCACAGTTTGGTGGTTTTTTTCAGTTTTTTTTCCCAGTATTTCTTCTATTGAGACATATGAAACCTAGAATGTAACTGGCTCCATCCCATTGCAATGGAAGACCAAGATTTTAATTCCTCATTAAATTTTGGGCAACTAAAAGAAGCACGAATTTTTTTTTCCTTAGAAGTTTCAAAAACTCTTTCCCAACTTATTTTAATAACTTTAATCAAATAATTAATGAAGTTATTAAGTAAAGAAAAATAAATGAATCCCTACCAAGAACAGATCTCTTTACATCCCTGCCAGATGGTGCCCTTAAAATTCAATACTTTATTATTACAGGAAAACCTTTTGTTTATGATTTTTGTGCCAGATTCACTTCAAGTGGTTGTACCCACATATATGGCAGTTCAAATTAATCACTTAGAGAGTATGGTTTCATGAGGATCAGATGTTTTATTAAATACAAATATCAGATTTCTTCTTTACTAACATTTAATTCAGTATTTAAATACATTACCTAGGGTCTCTTTACTAGAGATGTGTGTTTATAATATATGGTTCTAAGTTCATCTAGAGAATAGACTATGAACCATGAGGACATGTGAATTTCTTTGACTTGAAAAGAGCTACTTTCTGAATAACTGCTCACTAAATCAGTGAGGCACTCCCTGTGCAGCCTTACTGGTTTCTGGACTTTTCATTCCAAATATTTTGTTTGCCCCCTTTCCTGGAATACAAGCTGAATTGCAGGTCAGGTTAATAAAATTAATTACTTTATTCATCTGTTCAATTATTTCCTTAAAAATTCTGATGCATACTACCATGTTTGTGAATGCTACCAATTTATAATATTTCTCTTCACGTTTTTCTATCTCGTACAGTGTTTTCTGGTATTAATCCCATATGCTGTTTTCTAAAGATTTACTTTAAAAAGAAATTATTTCCTTGTCACTAAAGGACTCATTCTTACAACTGTTCTAAAGAGGCCTAATGTTGTGCCAATACTTTAAAATCTAAAAGAAAATGACCTGGATAACAGACCTGTCAGTCTGATATTGATACATGGCAAAGCAGTTTGAACAGATGATACAGAGCTTAATTAATAAGGAATTAAATAAAAGTAATTAAATTACTGCCAATCAACATATGCTTGGGGAAAACATCTTAAAATACTAACTTAGTGTTTTCTATTAACTATCTGTTAAATCATATGCCACTAGTATTACATTTACTCTTCTGTAAGGAATTTGATTTAATACAACATTGCATTTTAATTAGGGGTAAGATAACAGTAGTCAAAAAATAAAGCTTAGTAGAAACTGGACAAATGGCAAATATGAACACTGCTAGTCACTGAGTGGATGTATTTCCAGTGAAGCCTGGAAAGCACTGGTTCTTGACTCTTCAGTACTTAACATAATTATGAATGACTTAGAACAAAGAGGCAAATCATCTAATGATAAAGGCTGAGGAAAAGAAAACAATTGAAGAGGACTAAATAATGAAGAAGGCTGGTACAGGACAGCATAATGAGCTGGCAAATCTGGACTCACTGCATATGTGTGGTAATAGGGAAAAACAAAGTGCCCAGGGGACAAAACAATGCAGGACAAACCACAGGGCAGGGGACTCACTTCGGAGAAGCACTGAAAAGCTACGGAAAAATGTTTGGGGATTCAGGCCTGTTATCAGCTGAACAGGATTTCCCAGCAGAGCACTGGAGCCAAAAGTGGAAAAGCACAGCAGCAAGTTCTACTGAAGAGTAGCAATGGAAAGATACATTGTGCTGCAGTACAAAGGTTGTATTAACTGGGTAAGATGCCCTGGCATGGGTCTACTATAATTCTGCAGCCAGTTCTCTTGCTCTAGTTCCCAGAAATAAAGCTGAAAACTTTAAGGAGATTTATTGGAAATATGTTAAAATAATTAAAATACCTGAAAAGATTTCATATTATAAAAGAGCTAAGAAATTAAGACTCCTAAATGTATCAGAAAGAAAGCTAAGGTTTGACTTGGACGGTCACATGTGTGAAAGAGGAAAATAAATACACAGTAGACTTCTTGATCAAGCAACCAATAGTACAGCAAAAATGTGATAAGGTAACTGAAAACTCCAAGTAGACAAATTTAGTCTCAACTAGGCTGGATCAAATCAAACTAGCAAAATTACAATAGACTATTTATAGAAAATCTAAATTCAAAAGTTAATTTTCTCTACTCATCACTGGTAAGGCTACACCAGGAGTACCGTACCCAGTTCTGGGCTTCCCCATACAAGACAGACATGGACATACTGAAGACAGTCCATCAAAGGCTACAAAGGTGATTAAAGGACCAGCACATCTCTCAAATGAGGACAGGATGAGAGACTTGGCACTTTTTAACCTGAGTTGGGACTTTTTAACCTAGGGAACAGGAAACTCAGGGAAATCTCATCCATGCATGCAAGTATTTGAAGAAATGATGTAAATAAGATGGAGTCAGGCTTTTTTCAGTGGTGCCCAGTGACAGGACTAGAAATGATGGGCCCAAACTGAAGCATAGGACATTCCCTCTGTATGTCAAGAAACACTTTTTCACTGTGATGTGACTGAGATATTGTCCAGAGAGGTTGTGCAGTCTCCCTCCTTGGAGATGTTCAAAAGCAGTCTGGACATAACTGTGGGCAATCAGTTCTAGGTAGCCCTGCTTGAGCAGGAGGGCTGAAGTAGGTGACTTCAAGAACTTTAGTCATTCTGTGACACCATGATTCTGTGACACTTGGACTCAGGGGGTACTGGTTACTAGGTCATCCTGATCCTGGAGTTTGATAAGAAGGGAAGTATACTAGGAACCATGTTGTTTAATGTCTTAATAAATCACCTGGAGGAAAGGTTGGCATGCAATGTCATCCGATTGCAGATGATGTCAAACTGGGATGGAATCCATGCAAAGGCAGCCCTGTCATTCAGAGCTGCCCAGACAACTGGGATGGATAAGCTTACAGGAGCCCCACGAAACTTGACAAGGACAAATAGACTATCCTGGCTATGAGAAGGAAGGAACCCTTGCAGCAGTACAGGCACTGTCTGGCTGGGTAACAGCTCTGCTGGAAACACCTGGCGGTGTTTGCTGACAGAAAGCTGAACGTGAGCCAGCAGTATGCCCTGGCAGCAAAGAAGGTCAATAGCTTCCTGGGCTGTATTAACAGGAACACAGCCACAAGACCAAGGGAAGTGATTATGCTCCTCTGTTCGTTAGACCACATCTGGAATACTATATTCCAGTCTTGGGAATTCCTTTGTAAGATACTGACAAACTGAAGCAGACAAGAAAAAGACTCAAAATGGTCAGGGGTCTGGAGCAGATAGAGAGGGAACTGAACTTATTGAGGATAAATAAGAGAAGAAGACTTCAAGGGGAAAGTAGTTTGCAATATTGAGAAGAGGTCATCATGAAGATAGAGGCAGGCTCTTAACAGTCATGCATGCAAGTAGAACAAGAAACACTAGACACAAATTTGAACAAGATTCGGAATGGATATGAATAGACAAATTTTATCATCAGAATAGCTAAGCATTGGAACAGGTTGTCCCAAAGCACATGCAGTCTCCATACTTGGGGATTTTCAAGATCCAACAAGATAAAGTCCCAGTCCTCTTGGTCTGATCTCAGAGCAACCACACTTTGAGAAGTAGACCAGATGAGAGATGTCCTGAGGTCCCTTCCAAATTGAATTAATATAGGATAAAATATTGGTTTAAGCATATGTTGCTCTTCAAACTGTAACTGAATTCGGCCCTAAAATATACCTTTTGATTTATGGCTTGTCAAACTGCATGTTCTCTTCTGTCTTTTGATTTATACATTTTAGGAATCTATCATTTCCCTTCATGTTTTACTTAGACTTAGTTTCAAACAGTCTAGCACATGAGTGGTTTGGCTGCTTAAAGACACACAAGCAGTTGCACATGTAGCTGTTATTAAATCAGAATAGTCAAGTTGAAACAATACCCTTAGAAGAATGGAGATGATGGGAAAAATATCAAACACTAACACAATACTTTTAAGTTTTCCTTATTTTTCTCTGCAAAAGCATCAGAGAAATTGAAGAATAGAGCACCTCATTTAAGACTCCCTCAGACTTGAGCTTTTAACAGACCATGAAACATTAGCTTGCTGTTAGCATCAGCCTAATGAAGCCTTTCTATTTAAGGCAAACCACAGAAAAAGCAAAAAAATCCTCTACTACATTTTTCCAGTCCAGGATAACCCCTATAGTAAGTGATCACACAGCCTGTGGTTACATGTAACAAATTTTGTGAACAAGCAGAATTGTAAGTGACTCATGGTTACTGTGCTCACATGATTTATACAACTTAATAAAAGAAGCTCCAGGAGAAAATGAGACTAATATAATCACATAGCATCCAATATATAGAAAAGTGGACTGCATTGTACATTAAATTAATGTCATGATAGAAACAATTCACTGGATGTCATTCCCTAGAGCCTCTGCCTTGGCCACTTGTCATGGCTTTTGGAAATATGTTCTACTTCACATTTTTAAGCCCTATGGAGACAATATCATCAAAGGTTCAGCATCAAACCAATTCATTGTTTTAACCTCAGGATCTGTTCCCTGCTTATTTTAACTGAACGGGGCTACCAAGATATAAAAGCTGTGGAAATAGCCATGTCCCATGTTTCTGATGACTCTGTACTTCTAGTGAGGCTCACAGTGCATGACTGTTTTTGTAATAAACAATAATATCATTGCAAACATTAATTACATTGCCTCAAAAGCCCTAGGGAGTCATACGTTCACAAAAAGAGTGAGACATAAATCTGAAAAAAAAAATAAATAAAAAAAAAGTATCTACTGGTTTATTTTCCTTTAGATATACTATGATATGAATGTGATTGAATGTGATTTCCAGAGTTTTGATAACCTACCATCTTCAAAGACTGTAACTGTAATTGCATTGCTCAGTGTGTGCAGAGAAAAAAAGAAATCAAGCTATAGACACTTTAAGCTAGGTAGAAAGAACTCTGCTATTCAGATGTAGAGAAGCCCTTCCCCCTATGTAACTTGGTCACGAAGCAGCTCTGTGCGAAAGTAGAACGTAAGATTTAAGATACCTTAACCCGACAGATATTTGTAACTTTTTTTTTCTGCACTTAAAGGAATCTTACGACATTTATTGTCTTTCTGCTTTGTAAATTCTCCAAAAATAACCTTCCTATAAACTGTTCAAAAACATTTTGTCAGTGTTTCTCTTTACTCTCAGAACCAGCATGATTTCGTTGACAGTGCTTCCTGATATTAGAGTTGGCCATTCAGTATGCATTTACACATATTTTATACCAAACAAAAATGTTAAATATCTATTTAAATACATTAGCCAGTTTTGAAGTCTGAGGAATAGAATTTGGCCCCAGTTATATTATTTTTGTATTTAACTAATCTTATTTCATGGTCCTGTAAATAAAACAAAATAACAACATAAATACTATCAAGAAATATCAAATAGAAAACCCTACAGAAACTCTACCCTCTGACACTACCGAAGAAGCAAGCCAGTTCAGGACAGAATGTGAGCATGTATTTTACTTGAATTATGACAAGAATTCAAAAATTAGCTGTTTAAATTGCACTTAACAGTTTAATATTGACTTGAGCCATCTAAAACTTCATGTCAAGTATAAGCTATATGTCCTGGTTCTGTCTGCTGTAAACTGAGACATGTTTCACAAGGTAAAATTATCCCCTTTCTTGTAGATAACTATCTTAAAATGGAAGGAGTAAAGGTGCTTATCTTACTTCATTGACTAAAGACTACCTTAAACTAACTTAGAGATTACTATATTTAGATAAGATAAAATTAAAAGGACTATCTATGCATTTCTTGTAATGCTGTTCTTACCTAGAGTTAGAAATAAGGAGAGATTTGAAGGGCAGCAAAATATACTTCAGGAAGAACATAGCCAGCAAAATTAAATTTGAAAAAAAAAAACCAAACACAAAAATCCACAAAATGTGGTCTCGATACTCAGTCAGAGACAATAGTGACTATGAACACAAAAAAAAAGCTGAGGCCCTAACTGCCTTCTTTGGTTCAGGTTTTAATTCTAGATGTGCCACGGGGCTTCCTCAGTTCCCAGGCTCAGCAGTAGGAGTCTACAGCATTATCTGCAGGGCTGAAAGATTTAGCAAGGGAGAGCACTTAAGCAAGCTGGACATACACATGCATGTCCATGGAACCAGATGGGCTACATCCAAGGATGATGAGACAGCTGACCAGTGTCACTGTGATTCCATTCTCCATAGCTTTGAAATGCTGTACCACCTGTGAAGAAGGAAGTTCCCTTATGATTGGAAACCAGCAAATGGTAGAACAAGCATTAAGGTAAGGAGGAGGGTCCTAAGGGGTTTTTAACCTAAATTACATGCCTGGGAATAGTATGAAGCAAATTCTCCTTATTGCCATGACCAAGCACATACAATGTCAGAAGATGGTCTGGAACACCTGGCACGGATGTACTTAAAGCAAGTCATACTCGACCAACCTTACCGATTCCTACAATGAGATGACTGGCTCAGCAGGTGGGAGGGGACAGCAGTGGGTATCACTGGATTTTAGAAAGGTTTACCACAGAGTATTCTCATAAACAGCTGAAATATGAATTTATGGATAGATTACAAACCACTGAATCACAGTAATGTGAACAGCAGTATGAAGTCCAGTTACTAGCAGCATATCTCAAGGGGCTATCTAGGGCCAGTGCTTTCTAACATAATTATTAATGGTCTGGACATTAGGAATGAATGCCCTTCAGGTTTGCAAATGATATCAAATTGGTGGGAGCAGCTGAGAATCACTGGAGGGCACAGCTGCTGCCAAGAGACCATAACAACCTGGAGAAATTGGCTGACAGAAACCAAATGAAGTTCAACAGAGGCAAATGCCAAGTCCTGTACCTGGCACAGGTTGGGCCCCATGCAACAGTACCAGCTGGGCAGTGCCCAGCTTGAAAGCAGCTTTGCTAAAAAGAACCTGTGAGTAGACTGTTTGGGCTTGTATCTCAGTGCATTCTTGCAGCAGTAAAGTCTGCTGCATCCAGGGCTCCAAAGGAGTCTGTGGAGCAGGATGTGCATACACATACTGGGGTAATTCTGGTAGAAGACCACAGGACTGGCAAGGACTGCAGCAAGAGCTGCTGAAAGAGCTGGGAAGATCAGTGCTGGGATAGGAAGGCTACAGGGCTGTAACTGTTGTATGCAAACCTATAATTGGAGGGTCAAAACAACACAAAGCCACTCTCCTGTCCGAGATCATCAGGGACATGGCAAGAAGAAACAAACAAGCATTGCACCAAGAGAAAGTTTCAGTGATTTCCACAACATATGGTAGGCAAATATTAGAACAACTAAGCAAGGAAATCAAACCTTGAGCACTGCTGAGAAAATCTTCAGATTCTCCAATTTTTATGATCTCTAAACCTTGACCAAGTAAGGCCCTGAGCAACCTGATATAAGTCAGCCCAGCTTTGAGCTGGGGTTGGACTAGATGATCTCTGGAGGTACCTTCCAATCTAAATTACTGAATGATTCTAAATAGTAGAATTATTCATAGTTATTAATTAATAACTATTAATTAATAATTGATGCATTAATAATTAATGTCTTCCTGAAGGAGGGCTCTCCTGGATGAAAAAGTCTAATTACATTTAAAAAACATTATCAGTGAAAGGAAAATGTTTTGCATAGTAATCTAAATAAAAAGCACAGCTTCGCTCTTATTAGTAACTCATGTCAGTTATTCATGCTTTCTCTTTCTGATCTGTAAAACATATTTTAAATACAAATCAGAAGTAAAGACAGGGTCAAGACTTAATAATTTAGTTCTTAATTGAGGTTCAGTGGAATATAGGTAACAACACTGAAGAAAAGGATGTAGAAAATCTTACTTCAGCAGCTGCTTATCATTACATATATCTGGAAATCTCTTTATTCTGATTCCATGGGTGTCTAAACTCAAATGCAGTTGCATTCTGGGGTGGTAGGTTAATATCCCTCTAAATCTATCAAAATGCAAAGAGATAAAGTAAGAGGTTCTCTAACCTCAGAACAAACCAAACATCCCTGAACAATGCAGAGTACAGCACAAAGCACAGCTGGCACACTTGCTTTCACAATGAAACTTGTGATAGTGACCATAATTTCATAAAAACTCCGATCTAGGAACAGGACATGTGGTTCCCATGTTGTTTAACCCTTGGCAGACTCCAATCCATTTCTTTTGCCTCCAAAAATACTTAAAAGGGAGGGGGAAATGCTCTATCCACCCTTTGTGTTAATAATAAAAACTTGTTAACCAAGAACTTATGATGTATGTAGCACCTTTGCTATGGTCATAACCTAAGGACAGAGGGATGTGAATTTCCGTGTGCTCCTTCAGAATTTAGCATATTTTTGAACAAAGAATCAGTTCATTCTAAATACAATCAATTCTGAAAGAACAGATATGAACTCAGCTCCCCACCTTTCTAAGTGGGTGCTCTAATCTCAGGACTACAAAACCCAAGACTAATAAAATGGAAGAAGGGAGAAAAGGGTGTTTAATAAATAGAAAAAAAAAATTCTTGAGAAATGAACGAAGAGTCATGCTGTTCCATGAAGGTGGTGTGATTCTAGTACAGGCTGCCCAAAGAAGCTGTGAATGACACATTCCTGGAAGTGTTCAAGGGGAGGTTGGATGGGGTTTTGAGAAATCTTTTCTACTGGAAGGTGTCCTTGACCTGGGAAGAGAGGTTGGAAGTAGTTGATCTTTAAGGTCCCTTCCAATCCTAACAATTCCATGATTCTATCCAGTATAAAATTATTATCTCAACTTATTCTGTTCTTTTTACTTCTTATATATATTTTTTACATCATATCCTGAGTTTTCTGATGAAGTTTCCAATAAAACATCAAATTATTAACCCAAGAAATTAATCCAACTCAAAGAAACACCTGAATAGTGGGCTAATAAGCTTCTCAGTTTTGGTAGCTGTTTAATGCCTGAAAAATCAAAGTGGGCAAAGCAAAGAGAGACAGGACATGTTGGGTTTGGGCTCCAGCAATGCTGGATTACCCTGGAACTAAGACTTTGTCCTCCCCCCTTCACAGGCTGCTATTGCCTCAGTGATGCCAATCCTTAGCACCACAGTGCAAACCGTGCACTGCTGTGCTATAACTACGCCAGACCACTCGAAGAGAACAGATACCCTGAGCAAAGCTCAAATAGCCTGTCTTCTGCAGGGCTGTAAACAACTCTTTAAATCAATAGCTGTGCCACTGCAGTATTACTGTCACCACATGCTTACAGTTTTTCCAGTCCAAGTAGGACATGTCATAAGTTTCATGCTGTATTTTCTGACAAGTTACTGTTTTATGTTAAACTTAGACTTCAAGTGACCTGACATTAACGATGTTTATCTACCACTTAGACTGCTAGATACTAAGACATGTTTCCCTCGTTCCTAGATCAGCCATGCCAGCCAGCCTCGATCCCCATTCTGTCACTCTGACTGGGAGCCACCACAAGCAGCAGCACAAAGAATTTTACAGGAGGTTAGGGGGCTTGGAGCTTGTCTCCTGGTGATAAAATTAGAGAGGAGAATTAAAGTGATTACACTCTAAAAATGACTTACTGGAAGTGACAGGTTTTTTTAACCTAAATATTTTTTAAGTACCAAATTTGTCACTCCTGTAAGTTATATGCTACTAACTGTAAAATTATTTTATTGCAGCAGTAAAAGAAATGAAGTACTTTTAGCGAATGCTTTTAGATAAATCAGGAACCTTGTATTCAATTCACATTTTATTTGCTTATAGGATTCTTTTATTTTTGACTGAGTTGCTGCAGACCTCTGAATCATGAAAGGAAATGTATGTCCCCACAACACTGTCAGCCCCCTGTTAGCTCTCCTGAGCCAAAGCAAGCCACTGAGCAAGCCAAAGTGAAAAACTATGTAGTTACAGTTGCTGAGGTGGGCTAGTGATGATTTAGATGATGTGTCCAAAGGAGAAACACAGGAAGTATAATGCCATATGGGTTGCACACTGTAATTATTTCACACAGGTCTGAGTACCGCATGTGCCAGTAGGGACAAATCCTTCCCATTATACCTCAAGGGTCTCCTCTCTATTTAGATGCTTTGCTCTCTTTAAAATCTACTCCACCACATTCAGACAGCAGCTCCTCTTGCAAGATGCAGCAGTGGCAAAGTAGATTCAGAAGAAGAAGAAAGGCTGAGAGACATTCACCATAAAGAGCCTTATTTTCACCAGCTTCAGCAGACCAGAAAGTTGTTTCCAGTCATCCCTTAGACCTTGCTCTGGAACCTCAGGAACATTTGCTGTTTGACATTAACCCCAATCTCCAAATCCTCTTTTCAGTGCTTGGAAGATGCTATTTCTAGTGGCAATAGGATGACAGCTTCCTCCTGAAGAACATACACCACAACTATTTCCCCATTAATCTTCCCCTTCCACTTATGAAGAGGGCTACAGTAAAGAGTCTGTTGGGAGAAAAGGGGCACCTGTAGGATTTGTCTATACTAATACCTTTGTTTTCTATATCCAAGTTATCACATCTTTAGAAATATGTATTATTTAAGTGCAACCAAAATCCTAAGTCAGGACCTAAATTTGGTGCTGAGCCAACAGCACTGTGAGTCTCATCTGCAGGTGGCAGTGAGATGTTCTGCTGCTTTGTGCATGGCTGTAAATGAGCCCACATCAATTCTGCCCTAGCTCAGTGTCTGAACAAGTATCTGAGGACTAGATATTTAAGTGAAGCTCAAAGTGAGTGAGCAAGCCATATTGTTGCTTGAGTTACATATGTTCAATTACAAATTAAAATTTCAGAAAACCACTTAACTTGATGTAAAAGCATCATTAAACTCAAGGTGAAGATTGGGGTGGGGAGGAGGCAGTATCCCACAAGGGTTCAGTACTTCACTGAAGAGAAATATCTGAGCTAAATCTAGGCATGACTTTGAAATTGAAGTCATAATTACAAGAAATAAACCATAGCCATTCTCCACATTTTGCTTTTCAAACATGGGAATTTAGTACAGAAAAAACCAAAGGCTTCCTGATTTGTTTCTGTATTAAAACTGAGTCTATATACATTGATTATTAATAAAGCACAGCATTATGAAGCTGAAATGAACTATATCTGTGCTAAGTAGAGTAGGATTTCATGGTTGTCAGTGTACCACACTATAGCCTTGGAAAACTACATCAGGCTTGAGGACTAAGTCTTCAGATGTGCCTTTGTTCTTGCCTGAGCATCTGTCCTAGTTCACTTACTGGGAATTCATAAATCTAACAGGTGACCTAAAAAGAATTCTTAAATTCACGTATGAAAGAAAGATCAAGTGGTTGGCTGTGAATATATTTGATGATATATACACAAAATAGGTATTTAGTGTTGTTTAGGTGTCACTACAAATATATATAAAAAAATTACAAGGTCATTTTTCAGTTTGTCCACTTCTGGTACATATGGAAAACATAAAAAATCGATGCATGCTTTGTCCAGTCTGAGCATCTGAAATTACTACAATTAGCACACAATAAACTATTCAGGGGGATTTGTGAAATTAAATTCCAGTACTTGTGCTCAGAAAAGTTTAAATTGGTGACCATCTCAGAAATGTAAACAAGTATTAGTTAAAAGAAAAAAAAGTCTTCAAAGGAGGAACAAGTGGCTGAGACTCCATCTTCAAACAATAGCTTTTAATCATGTTTTTGAGTCTGGAAAGTACATTTTGGCTTGTACTCCAATCAATTTTGATTATAATTTATAATACAACAGGACATCTTTAAATCTCAATGAGTGGATACTAGTTTATAGTTGCATAAACTAACGTACCATATAGAGCAGAATACTACACAATGCAAGATACTCAAATAAAGATTTCAGATGTTATCAAAGCCCTCTACTATAAATTCAAAAGGAAACTAGTTCTTCATAAAACAGATTTCTTCCCAGAAAAATTTCAGAAACAAACTAAAACATCCAAAAATCTGGAATTTATGAGCAACTGCTTTCCTTTCTGCTTTTTTTTTAAAATATGTATGATAAACTTCATACTTGAAAAGTATCAAACAAAAAAAAGTATTGCATGTATTTATCTCTACATTCAATAGATGAGACACACCAGCCATAGCTATCTTGAAAATACTTATTTAACCAAGGCCTAAAAATGTTTTGTTTCCGCTCCTTTTTTCCTTAATAAAAGATGAATAAAGAGTAAAAAAATTAAGAAAGGGACATAAACACCAACAGCTTCTTTTCCAGTGTCTTCACAAATGTTGAGCAGCATCTGGAATCTTTATATTGTATTTTCATACCTGGAAGTACAAATAGTGGTAGGAAGGGGAGGACATGAAGGAGGGGGAAGGTTGCCGTCTCCATCACATATATTTTAACTTACATCTAGAACCACTCATATCGTAAGCACAATCTAAATAAAAATGTAGAAAGTTATGTTAAAATGGAAAACAATTCAGCTTTAAAATAAAAATGTCAATTGGAAATAACCAGGAAATTTTTAAGTCTAATCAGGCATTTTTCCCCTTGGGTAACATTAAATGCCAGATCTCAGAATTATCCACATGTGGCTGGATACAACTCTGAGTTGTACCACACTCCTACAAACACTGTGCACAACACACTGCATACAACAAATTTACATGGACTCTGCAGATAAAAATCATCCAGTGAATCTAAGTTATCTGATTTCAAATTTACTGTCAAGGGGCAATAATTTGTCATTTCAGAACACAAAGGGGAACAATGGTGTTCCTTATTGCACAAAGACATCTCTTTACTTTAGATTATTTCCAAATGCAGCTACTGCTTAAAGGTTTGGAGTCTGATCCTTTTTTCCATAGCACAATGACAGAAAATGCTCAGAATCCAAGGACAGGCAAAGAGCTGATTTAGCATTTTCCCATTCTAAAATCCTCTGTGAAGGGTTTTAAAGTGTGAAGAAGAAGTGAGAATAGGTCTGTAACACGCACTAGAGCTAGTTCCATTATTAACTCTTCCTCCGCAATTTCAGGAAGGGTTAGAAAGCAACAGGGAAGGCTGATGGTGAGGGAGAGAAAAACATTTTTTTAAATTCTTTGTTTGATAACATGATACAAGAAAGAAAGAATCATACAGAATGACTCTGTCATGCAGAAGAAACTAATGATGGGAGAACTTAAGATTTCACATTGATTTCCAATTTTATTATTCATTTCTGATAGCAGCAGCAGAACTCTAGACAGTGGGGAAAAAAAAGAAAAAAAAAAAAACACAAAAAAAGGAAAGAAAGGATTCTACACAGTCTCTAAAGAGAGACCATGAAACTCTCCCTCAACTTAAGACACATTGCTAATGGTTTCCTTTATCCTCCCCTCCTGCCTTCAACTATTGTCCTTAAAAGTACTGTCGCAGAAGCTCTTCTTTCTTTTCCCTCTTCTTACTAACACTGCACATAATCAGTCTCAAAATTAAACCACACTACAGTCTTAACCAGGTTTGTTGCCAATTCAAAAATCTTACGTTTGGTCTCGAAAAGAGACTATTCTTTCCTATTTCTAGTATAAAAAACTCATCCTGACAGTTCCGCTGTTAGCACAGCCTGACATAGTGATTTCTTCTCCAAAGCATTTATCACATCAGTTTTCACTACACCCAAAATAATACCATATAAATAACAGAACTGTATGTCCAAACAGCATCAACTCCTTCCTTCAAATTGCCCCTTTTATAAAATGGAACTGAGAGATCCCTGTCCAGGACATCAAGACTCCACAATCCCAGGTAAATTCACACTTAAAGCCCTTGTTTAATTGATGACAGGTAGTTTTGAACTAGCATACCACCTTATAGCTCACTTATTGGAATTATCTGTTTCTATCCAGCAGTGTAACTACCAGTTTGATTAAAAGCTAAACCCTGCTCCCACGGATATGTTTTAACTTTACGAACTACGAAATAGCAAATAGTTAGACACCTAAACAACTTTGCAGATCTTGGTCAAGATCTCTCAGCAATTACTGCGAAATCGTTTTTATCTTGTCTTAGATCACATTTTCAATGGGAAAGCTCAATATTTTCTGCAATATTTTCTACATGATTAAACCCTACATGGTGGGAAAATGCCCCAGAAGATCATCAGAACACACACTTCCATGTTTTCCATAGGACTTGGCCAAGAAAATAGACACAGAACCTGTACCTTTAACTTGGACATCTAAGGATATTTTAAGATGCCTGCAAAGACTGTCACAGTTTTAAAGAAAAAGCCATAAAACTCCTTGAAGATGGTGCCATTAAAAAGTCTTAATCCCTGACCCAAGGTACACAGATTTATTTAAGGCTCCCTCAACATAAACTTTTACTCAGAATTTAAGCAAGAAGCAGCTTACCTAAGTTAACGGGTTAACAAAGTCCCTAGACAGGTCTCATACAACAGTTCATAAACCAATACTGAAGTTATCTTTGAATTTTTAAAAAGTAATAGTATTTTATACAAGCTTTTACCTACAACATTTGGAAAATATTACTGCAGCTTCTTACACAGGGATTTGAGAACAGGTTTAGGGTTTTGACATGCATCATTATTCTCTGAAACACAGAGCATTTTATTAACAGACTCTCTGATGGGCATTTGGTAGACTAGGAGTACCCAGGAAACAAAGTACTCATATCTGTTAAAAAAATACAGTCATAGGGGAGTGAGGAGAGGAAAAGGAGGAGTTGGGGGAGAGAGCGAGGGAGAGAGATGTCCAAGAGCTGTTAATGCTTTACATCCATTCAGTCATGGTCATTCTCACTCACCTGCTGTCCCAGCACAGAGCAGGGGAACAAACTAATACTGCTTGAGGTGCCTCATCCCTGGAACTGTTCAAGGCCAGGCTGCAGATGGCTTTGAGCAACCTGATCTAGAAGGAGAAATATAAGCCCCTTCCAACCAAAACCATTCTACGATTCCATGATTTAGTTCCAGTCCATAATGTGTCATCTCCACCCTTGTTTTTTTATTACTCAGCTAATGTACCCTCTAGTTTTCTTCTTAGACCTGAGCATAGTCAACACAACATCACTGGAAATACACCTCAACCTTGTTAAAGTCATGCATTTTCTTTTCCAACCAACCAGACGTGATGCACTTTTACAGACAGCCACATAAAAGGAAAAGCTTTGGCTATGCCACATTACTACACCACCAAACCATAAGTATTTATCTTCAACTTCTCTTTTTTATTAATAGAGGCATAAGCATAATCCTCCAGGCATGAATGCCAGGAAGGCAAGGCAATGAGAATAAATGTTTAATGCTGTTGAATGGGCATAGCAACTCTACTCCCTGCCTGCAGCCAAATTTTGCTACTACAAAGGCATTCTTCCAGTTATCAATACTAATAGTTGTTGCTGGGCAGGTATGTATATAGGAACCATAGTCAAAAAGTGGGGGGGAGGTGTGTGGGGAAAAAAAAAAAGTCTAATAATTTTCTGTTACAGACCAGAGTTCTGCTAAAGAAATTTAATCCTTTTTCCAATATGGAAAGAAGCCAACTGTAAAGTTTACTGCAATTTCAGTAAGTGGGTGAGCTCCAGTAGCATTGATTGCAATAACCCCTTCCTCCTCCCCCCTTAAAAAAAAACAACCCCCCCACTCAAATGGGCTACTAGGACAGATAAATCCTTCTCTCTATTTTCCCTCCCCCACAAGTTGTACCTTCAACACAGCCAGAACTTCCCCAGATCAGAGGACACTGTCAGCGCAGGCTGACCAATCTCAGAGGGTTTTTTTCCTTTTTTTTTTTTTCCTTCAAGATACTCCGTGTTAACAGCTTGAGGGGGTTCAATCAGCACTGCTTTGATCTCGGCTGGAACTATAATTATTTAACATTGTTACAAGGATTTCTATAATCCATCCTACCATTAAATCCCTTTTACACCCTCATCTTCTGAAGGCTAATCTGCATCCGTACACTCAGTTTGTCTCTTCAGCTGGTTTCATCAGGCTCTGGCATTCTCCAACATCCAGAGTGATGGTTCTTTTTTTTCTAATGAAATAATTTTCTTTCAAATTGAAAAGCGCAAAAGGTCTTGTGCATTTGCTACCTTTTGATGAGATAGCTATATAACACCAATATAATCCACTGTTTGCTGCAAACTTCCTCCCAATTTCATAAAATTCATTTTCTCTGTGGTGTTTTCACTGAATTGATGATACAAATGCGTGTGTTATATACATAGCTGAGGAGAAAAAAAGAAATCAAATGAACACGAGCAGATGCTCTTTGAAAATGCAGCAGAGACAAGAGCAGCAATAGTGTGCTCGTTCCTCCTGTATTCTCTTTGATAAATACTGTAGGAAACACTATACCTAAACTTAGAAAGCCAGGTAAATAAATCTGGAGTGCTTGAAGAGAAAACATAAATATTTTATAATTATAACGCATGAAAGACACACCACATGGAAAAAGGGCTTTAATAGAATCAAAGGAAATAAATGATAGAAGGAAAATTAATACAGAGCAGAGTGAAAACGAGGGACATGAACAAAATCAGACCAAGAATATAAAAGGAGATGATCAGAAATCATGAATTATCAAAAGGGAGCAGGAAAAACAAAATACTTTCCTTTTTATTTAGGAAACAAAACTTGAAAAGGAAAATGACATTTCTTCAGCACATGTATGAGCGCATTGAGGAAACTGCCTCTTTGCTGCACACATCTTTTGTGAATTATTTTTCAGCAGCCAAAATGGAAAGACTTTTGCTCCACTAAGCATTGCTGGACTGTGACCTCCTGTGCTGTGACCATTTGTGTGGATGAAGGAAGGGGAACACAAGCACAGGCAGAGAGGTGGGGATGCCAAATACAACAGGGAAGTATCACTGGGCCACAATCACAAGAGAGAAGCACACCTAAGCTCAGGTGCTACAGTTTTCATATGAAGTAAATGTATTCAGTTAAATAATCTCATGCCTTCTTTCTCACAATGCATAGACAAGGCAAATAAAAACCAATATACGTGGACCTGTTTTATTACTACAAATAGTGCATAAGGAAGGCAAAAATTAGAGTAGAAAGTGTCTTCATAAAAGAAAAATTGAAGAAAAAATATTGATAAAAATACAAATAGGATGCACCACAGTTAAGTAACTGACATTGAGATAGTAAGAGCTTTAAAAGAGTACATTTTCTTTTATTCCCCTGAACTGCCAAGATAAGTTTTAGTTTACCAGCTGATGCTTGAAAAAGTCATCAAGCAAGAATCATAATTCTAAAATACTGCTTAGAGTTAGCTAAATAATTAAAATAATAAGCAGTAGATAACAGCTGATCTTCAGGAGGAGAAACGAAGAGCCACTGATACTTCACACAGAGTATTTCAGGATATCACTTCAGTCATACCTACGGTACTTTGTATTAAAAAGAGAAAGTCTAAAGGACACCCCACCCCCCCAAAGTAGTTTCTTTAAGAAAAGATTTATCCATTTATCCTTAGGAACATTTTGGACATTATGTATCACAGTCCTTTTCTATCCCTGCACAATATTTTAATATCTTCTTCTCTCAATTCTTTATACTGGTATATTCCTATATACAGTTACAGCAAAATATAGACAGTTATAGTAAAATCGTGCCACTAGAAAATAAAATAACATCAGGACTCTTGCACATTATGAAACCACAAAATTGTATCCACAGACATAATCAGAGCCATAAAACATGATGGGGTTCTTAAAATTTAAAATAAGTAAGAAAGGATTGCAGAATCCAAATGAATTTTCCATTTAAAAAATTAACATGTTATGTCAGACCTTACCACCACTGAAAATAAAGTAGCTATGAAATGAACAGCAGCCTCAAGATTTAGCTCCTATTTCTCAAAGGAAAAGAAAAATATTTACTTTAAGGAACATATACAAGTCAAAACATCTTAATTATTTTAATAAAAAAATGTTTCAAAATATTAAGTTAGAAAATCAAGCAAATCCATGAAACAATATTCTGTAATTAATAGAAACTGAAGCAGTTACAATTTGCAGTCCACTGTATTCAGAATTCTTAGTATTGCTGAAGTAATTTAGTCTACCTTTAAAGCCTTTTACATTTCCAGAGGCATAGAAAGAGGTCTTTAGTATTGCTTTGATTTTCATCCTTATTAATTTTTGCAGGCCAGCAGTTTGCTGAGTACATAGGAAGTTCCATGACAAAGGCAGCTCCTTCCTGGAAGAGCTTCTGAGTTAAGGCCACAGTCCTACAAACATGTTTGTGCTTAACTTAATGCATGTGGGTAGTTCTGCTTTTTAATGGAATGCTCACACACATTAAAATAAAAGTTTTTAAATACTTTGCAAGATGGGAGCCTAGAAGACCAAAAGTGTTTTTCTGACAGTATTTTTTTTTTCTTACTACCTGTAGAGAAAAAAATAAAGTGAGATTTACTGATTCTATCTTCAAATGCCAAGTTAGAATGGATGGACAGATTTATGCATGGATTTCTTGCACTCTTCTATGAAGATTTCTTGCACTTTTTTCATGGAGACCTAAAACATTTTCAGGTGCTCCAAAGCATACTTGTTCTTCTGTCCCTTTAATAACAAAGTGCAGGCAGATGAAGGCTCCCCTGGTGACTGTGCCCAACAGTCTTTCTCCTGAAGAGTACATTTGTGAGTCTTGTGCAAATGATGTATGTATTCATACATTAACTAGCCATTAACAGACTAGGTATTAACTCCATTGCCATCAATGTGTACTTTTCTATTTACTTCAACAGGACCAGAAATTTTAATTATATA
Source organism: Notiomystis cincta (assembly GCA_013398075.1). Lineage (NCBI taxonomy): Eukaryota > Metazoa > Chordata > Aves > Passeriformes > Notiomystidae > Notiomystis > Notiomystis cincta. The sequence continues at coordinate 69,658 of VZRX01010465.1, forward strand.
TTTGAGATCCTTAAATTTAAAGACCAAGTTTGACTAACTTGACATAAAATAATAAATTTCTGCCTCTGTTAAAATTTAAGAAAGGATAAGTAATTGCTGAATTTGAACATATAGCTGTCTAACAGAATCCACAACACCTATTATTTCATTTCTGGAGAGAAGACACTGTTACATTTAGTCATACTTGACAGCAAGTTACTCTACAAATAGTCCCCTGACATCCTCATGGCATCAGAGAGTGATGAGAACTTCAGCTGAAGATGGCCATGTTGGGCTACAGCAGTGAGCTCCAGTATTTGGTATTCTTTATTTATGGGTACATACTGCTTAATAGAGATAAAGCACAGCTCTGACTGCTGGTGAGCAAAATAATGTCGTATTTCACAGCTATGATGTCATCAAAGGACTGTATTTCATGGCTGTAACATTTTTGCAAATATATACGTAAAGTGGTATCCCCAAGGATCACTACTTGCTGGGCTGCCTGAGGTCCACCTTGGTGGACCTCCTTAAATTCTATTTAATGTACAGTAACATTTGAATATCAAGGAAGTCTAAATAGCCTGAGAGTAGAAAAGGCATTCTCAGTTTCACACGCTGTAGCATACTTGCCATATTACATGAATTTTTCTATATATTATGTGCTGTGTTATCTTCAATTCACTCTTTTTAAATTTCAACACACTATATTCCTTTTATGCATTTATCTGTGCATATATGCTTTATATATTATATGTAATTACAAAATTACAACTCAAGTGAATCTCATATAATACATAAACTATCTATGACACAGTCTCAGAATTTCAGATCTTGAAAATAGAATTTGATTACTTTATTCACTCTAAACCAATATCACTGTAATATCAGCCTTAAGCAATATGGGCTGCTAAAATCATTTGGTTCCATTTTTCCAAAAAGGAAAACTGATAGGATTATTTTCGTGATAAATTAATTTTACCATGTAATTGCAATTATGACTTCTAATTAATGAATGGTTTCAGCCTCACTAACTAGGTCAGCATTTTTCTTTTAAAAACATATCATTTTTTCTCTTCAGATAAGCATCATGATATGTCCAAGCTTTGGGAAACACACATAGCATTTTTATAGGGCAATGATCCTAGAAGCTGAGAAATGGTGAAACTAATGTGAAGTGCCTTCTGAAAAATTCAAGCCCTTTTTTGTCTCTTTTATGAGAAAAATTAAAAAGCAAGCAGATGGCAAGAGGCTTTTTAACAGGAAAGATCAGTTTCTTACTACTACTGGAGTATTTAATTTCTTGACTGAGCTTCCCAGTATACAGAACACTGAACAATGTGAGACCAATGAATCAGTTGAGCAACTAATCTATTATATCATGCTTGTCAATACACAATGTATGCCATTGCAGGATGTATTGACAAGAGGCAGAATCCAAGGAGATTGACTTTTCTGTAATCAGATGCATTCCTACAGAAAAGCATGAAAGAAACCTGAAGCTCACTTTGTGCATCATGTAGAACAGACTCCAGCACTCCGGACTGCCCACTGCTTTGCAGGTAACATATTTAAAGGTACCACAGCAATATGCAAGGACATTTCTTCAGGGTCCCCTGAAGATGTCTTCTGGCACATTTATTCCATTTTAAGCCCTACACTCCTGTCAACTACGTCATCACACCATTCTTCGATGACTCACACATTGTGGCGTGATGATACAGAAAAAGAAACTAAGTTGCAACTATTAAAATAATGATTAGCAGGACAAGATGAGAGAAAATAATTTCCTTGGAAGACGCTCAAAATTTGATGGCTAAAGTGTTATGGATATAGTAATTAAACTAAATGATAGCTCTTATCAGAATGCAACACACAAAATATCTGTTGTTGCATTGCAGGTTTTTTTCTTTTTTGGCTGCTAGAAATAGTCACATATTTAGAGAGCATCTCCTAAAGAAAAGTTCCATGAAAAGTTGATATCAAATACAAAACTTCGAAAATGCTGAGCAGTTCTGTAATTGGAGAAAATGTTTGGGTTTTTTTCCCTGAGAATAAGTCAATAAAAATAATAAAGTTGAAATGACTACAGTAAAAGTACTAAGTAAATAAATTTTAGTATTATACATACTTTACCAGATGGCAACAACTTTATGAAGCATTTACAATGTTGCATTACACAAGCCCTGAAAATTGGACTGTGGTCAACTTAAGAAAACTCTGACTGGATGCGTATCATGAGTGCTTTCCAGATAGTCTCATTTTTTTTTTAAATGAGAACTAGTATCTATTTATATATGCAAGCCAAAGATTTATGAACTGATTAGTAATTTTGGCACCACACTGTAAGTATCAGAGTTCAGATTACTTAATGAAGGGTTTTTTTTTCATATAATGATGTAATTTCAAAGTCAGTCTCCTTTAAGAACCACCCAGCCCAAAATGCATACACAAGACACTCTGGAACAGTATGTCCCTAGTGTATACATTATATTATCTTTCTAAATTATCCAAAATAGTCCATCATTGTGGGTTTATGCTGATGAAGCATCTTCTAAACCAACACAATTATACTGCCATAAAATCAGAGCAGCACAGACCTGAACAAGCCCACCCTGAGTACTTTCTCTCAGTAAAATATGATTTGTACAGCTTTATCCTCAATATATGAAATATATCAGACAATATTGTTTTAAAAAATAAATAAGGCAATGTGTAATCTTGCAATATTTACTTAAAACAAATTTATGTAAAATACTGTGAGGTTTTTCTACATTTAATTCCCCAAAATATGTTATGAAGTCAAATGCAGTTTTCACCTTGAATACATTGCTTAAAAGTCCTGAGACATAAAGGGGAGCAAAGGGAAAGAGTGAGCTATGATGGGACAATTTGATTCACCTTTTCTGTAACATATGATAAGATGCAAAGTATACACTGGACTGGCTGCCCACATTACCAAAACAGGCATATGCAAGCATCTTCCCCTTGAATATGATTTAATATGCTATAGATTAAAAATAGTTTTTGGAATCAAACGTGATAATTAAAGAGCACATTCAGAACACTCAAAAATCTCTGTCAGGGGGAGAGGGGGGTAGGAACAAAATGTCCTCTACACAGCTATTTTAGAATGCCTAAGGTAATCAGCTGACTGCAGGAAAAACTAAGAGTTACAGCTTTCCAAACACAGGCTTTAACCATTATTACTCCTGCCTACTCAAATATCTTACTAGTTTTTACCCTGGACCACACTTCAGAATATTTGATTCTGGGGTTTCTCAGATTCCATTAGAACGTGTTTAAAGAACTACACATTCTGTAATTAGATCAAAATGAGGTCTGATGTTATTAAGACAGCCATTCTTACTTTTGCCATGTTGATGAATAAGTACTGAGTGAGTGCATAGAAGAGTTTACTGCAGCATTTCTGTATGATGACCACTACTGCACTTTACAAAGATCATTTGCACATATCCTCGTCTGAAGCCTAAATCAAGGACAGAAAATAAGATCTACTGTTCATTTAATATCCTCTTTTTGAGAATGCAATGGCAAGCACCCTAAAAATGAAATGTGGCAATTAAACCTAAACCCAAATGTGTCCTAAGCTGGTCTCACTGAACTAAACACAGAAAATCAAGGTCAGAATTGAGAGAGGACTTTGCCCTTAGTTCCAGTTCCATGACCACAACATCCAGTTTCCTTTACTCACTCTGGGCCATCTTGAACTGTGATTTTGTGAGTAGATACAGTATCACATGTCACATTAAATTTCTTACTTTCTAACAAAAGTAAGTTCATTTGAAAGGAGGTACAATGGTTCCTGGTGATAATTTTTCTATTGTTTTCTTTGTAGTAGTCCAACTTTTATCTTATGATGTCTTAAGAGAATAAACAAAGCAGATTTTGAAGGTTTAGAACACTGTACTTTGAAAATTAAAATATTTTCTTCAATGAACTGCTGAACACAGAAGTCATCACTGAAACCTGCCAATTTAGGAAATAAAGTCACTAGCATCTCTCAGTAGGTATTTGTATCCAGCTACTGGACTACACCTTAAGTGCATTAAATAAAGCTGTGCTGTGCATTTGGTTCAATATATTAACACATCCACTCTTCAACTGTTCAAGCCAGTGTTGTCATGCAATATTCCAAATGCAATAATCTTAGCTGAATAACAGGAAAACCATAACAAAGAATAAAATACTCATGGACTGATTTTATGTCCTCTTTCATTCTCACCCAATTTGCTTCCAAAACCAGACACTATTTCCTTGCAATTACCAGGGTGTAACATTGCCTTTATGGCCAAACTACAGCAGAGACAGCTGAAAAGTGCAAAGCTTTCTGCCAGCCTCTGCAGGTCCCTTGGTGCACGAAACTACAAGAAACAATGTATTGTAATGCAGATGTTCATTGATTCCCTGCTGAATTTCACAGACTAGGAGTCCTTCACTGTGTGACCTACGGGGATTTGTACTTTACATAATACCCACTATATAGTGTATCATGTCCAAAGTGAAGTACCTAGTGAATCTGATGGTTCTTCCCTTGCACATGCCTTTCCCAGCTATCAACTTTTTTCAGAGAACAAGAAGCCTTTTGTGCTCGAAACATAAATGCCAATCAAAATACAATACATTTCAAATACGTATCACCTTTCATTCGGAGTTCAATGACTTTTACAAGTCAGGCCAATGTTCTTGCCTCATGCTGGATGTACAGAAGTACAAAAAAATGTAGGAAAGATACCAGATCATTTTCAAGCCTACCTAGTTGTCCTAGTTTTGGCCAAGGACAGGGTTAATTGTGCACAGTCTGGAGCTGTGTGTGTGTCCATGTTGTTATTCCATACCATGCTCATCCTCGCTGAGGGGTGGAAGGAAGGATGCTCACTTCTGAGAAGGAGGGGTGTGGCTTGTGGTTGGGAAGAAAAAGAGGGACACGGAGGGTGTGCTGGCCCTTATGCTCTTTGTCTTGGGGTTTTGCCATGTAAATGAGCATTTTCCATTACTTCACCCTCTCTTTCATACACTGCTCTTATTAGGACTTACATACACTGTTGTTATTAGGATAGTCACTGGAACAGTTCATTTTTTAATCTCATTGCTGTTTCTACTAAACAGTTTTTACTCAATCCATAACATCTGCCTTTTGTATCTCCCACAGGAGTGGAGAGGAGGGAGCGTTGGGGAGGGAGGGGCACTAAATTAGGGAGTGCCACTTCTAAACCATGACTCTAATCTAGAAACTTGCCCACCTGAAGATCAAGATGGTCTCCAAAAAACAATTTACACCTAACACATTCAAAACTAAATACCTTGCTATGTCAAATAAATATTTCACAAATGGGTAAATAAAGAACCAGAAATAGTAAATGAATGGAATGCCATAAAAAAAAAACAGCTTATAGACTTGAAGGTTCTAGGTAGTTTCACTTTTCTGAAGCATTCTGACTTGGATAAAAATGAAGTTTTGTGTTTGAAAAAATTCTAAAAGGCTAATTGCTTAAATAAAATTGAAGTTCTCCACATGTGAAATATATTTACAAGAAGATGTTACTTCTAAACTAGGCTTATTTCTATAGCAACTGATTTTGAAATTAAATCCACATATATATGCTAAAAATAAGATAATCATATATCAATAATATTAATATCTAATAATATGTCTTATAATATATACTATATTATTTTAATAATATACTGATAAGGAAATGGCATCCCAACTGACAAAAGCTGGAATGCCTGACAAGAGCTCCAGTATTCAGTGATGAAGTCACTGCTTTTCGATATTTTAAGCTGCAAGTCACATGAGACAATCCATGTCTCCAGGTTTACAGAATCCTACAACACTTGCACCTTGCATCATGAAAGCAATGCTACAGAAGTCACCACAGCAAGTGACATCATAACAGGAAATATGTGTTAGTTTTCAGAATTTGTAACTGCCTATTCACACGATTTTAGAGTAATTATTTTACATCTCAGTTTTCTCTTAAAGCCTTGGTGACCAACTATTTCTGGCTAAAGGGCAGAATTTCGTTTTGTCAGGTGAGACCATAAGTGAAATTTCCCCCCATTTACTACACATTCTCACTGTAGGTNAAGGAAATGGCATCCCAACTGACAAAAGCTGGAATGCCTGACAAGAGCTCCAGTATTCAGTGATGAAGTCACTGCTTTTCGATATTTTAAGCTGCAAGTCACATGAGACAATCCATGTCTCCAGGTTTACAGAATCCTACAACACTTGCACCTTGCATCATGAAAGCAATGCTACAGAAGTCACCACAGCAAGTGACATCATAACAGGAAATATGTGTTAGTTTTCAGAATTTGTAACTGCCTATTCACACGATTTTAGAGTAATTATTTTACATCTCAGTTTTCTCTTAAAGCCTTGGTGACCAACTATTTCTGGCTAAAGGGCAGAATTTCGTTTTGTCAGGTGAGACCATAAGTGAAATTTCCCCCCATTTACTACACATTCTCACTGTAGGTCATGCTACAGCCTCCCCCTAAAAAAGTCAAAACTGCTCATGGGAAAGATGACAATGAAGGTTTGGCTGCTGCTTCCATGTGAATTGACCCAGCCACTCCCACATCCTCATCCTTCAGGCCCATCCAGGGAGCAGTCCACCAACAGTACCAAGAGCCTTGAACAACCTCTGCACTAAGTGTGTCTGCCAGATGAAAATAAAAGGTCCACGGCACATGGCAAAGACCAGCTCTGGGCAGGGAGGCCAAGTACAGCCACGTTTATGTGCTGGGAGACTTCCTCAGCCTTTCATCAGGTGACAGCACACAAACCACCTCTGGAGAATGTTCCCTGCAATGCTTCAGCTTCTGCACCTGGGGATCTACTTGGGAAGAGTGTCTGCTGGCCTCAACCAGAATCATGGCAGGGACCATTTTAACACTAATTTACTACTCCACTTCTGTCACTACTGAATATATTAACACAGGAGTACGGTATTTTTCCTTCCACTTCTTAGACCTGCATCTTCTCATTATGAAGCGAAGACTCTCACCATGTAAGGAGAGGTGAGACCCCGAGAAAGGTCTGCAAGAGGAAGCAACTGCTACAGCAACAGAATAATTCATCAATCCCAGCTGGTCACAGCAAGATTGACATCCTAGTGCTCCTATAAATGGTGCAGGTTACACATCAAAAATTACTTTTTAAATATCGTATATTTAAATACCAGTTCTTACAATCATTTCATGATCCAAGAAACTCAGCTTTTGTTACAAAAAATGGGGCAGCAGGGAAAACCTTAAGAGTTCATGCTTTTAGAAGACATTTGGCAGTGAGTCTAAATTATATACGGTGAAGTCTGTAAATTACAGGCACTAACTACATGGTAAAGGTTAAACAAGTTGAATATAGTGCAAGTATATTTCAGTAACAATGGTATTAGTCAATCAGACCTCAACTGGAATGATGCACAGGTCTGCAGATCGAGTTTCAAGTAAGCAACACAAATTGGGGCTGTGCATGAAAAAGAACTAGGAACACTACAGTTCTTGAAGAGCTGGATAAATTCTATAAACAAGACTGATACTTATTTAAAATCTTGCATTTAATGCACAGGTGTGGTAACTGCTTAAGCTCCAGTACCATAATCCAAACCACAAGACAGCAAAATGAGCACTTGCACCTCCCTTAACAGAGTTCAAATGCCAAAACAAGACCTGCAGTGCAAAGGTTAACTCGATGACTCTTAGACCTTTACTTTTGTTATTCTATGTCCAAATGGCCTCCTCCTAGTTCCAAATTGTTGATGGAAACCAGATCAAGATCCACAGAAATCCTTCTTTGCTTCAACAAGGTTCCCTCCCAACCCCTGGAGCCCGGGAACCCAGCTCTCTGCTTTTAATCCAATATCCACTTCACTACAGAAGATTTATTTATACTGCCTCTTGTTTCATTAAGGGTTCCAAAAGTCTGTAGTGATTTTTGACACTTTGTTATAATGTTTCTGTGACCCCCCCACCACCACCGCCTCCTCACATACCACACCACCCAGCCTCATTTTCATATGGATACAAAGCATCGGGATAAAATGATGGTTCATTATAGTGGTACAGAGCTCTTATCTTCATCCGGCAAGAGTCATTTCCTTCCAAAGATTGAAATGCAAATGTGAAAATTAATGATAACTGCATTATCTGATAGCAGAGATAATACCGATTCACTGTCAGAGTAACACACAGTCGTTCTATGATTTCCTCTGCTTCTTCACAATATTCTTCTTACTGTCAGACTATATCTATGGTTAACTATGTTTCATGGATTTTTGTTAATTTACATCAAATAGCATTTCCAAGATCTTATATCTACCACATTTCCCCAATCAAAAAGGAAACAAAATCAGGACAGTAATCTCCAAGTCCTTCTTAGGACTGGTTTAAAAAGAAAGAAGAAAAAAGAAAAAAAAAAAAAGAGGAAAAAAAGAAAAAGAACTAAAAAAGGAGGAGGGGGGAGGGGGGAAGACTATCATTAATGTCTGTTTCCATCTTGCAGTGGTCTACCAACCATGCCACTCTGTATTATACAGCTTTGCTTTGTAACCCAAACTTTTTATAGTCTTACTAAATAATGCAAAGCAAACCCAACAATCAATACATATTTGCAGTGATTCTTATGAATGGTTACAGGAAATCGATACAGAAAAGCTTTCCAAACTACCTTTTATAGCAGGTAAAAATGTAAACCTGGCATGCCCAATGTTCACTACAACTTTTCTGATCTACAACTCACTAAAGCAATACACCAGAATTCACATGAAAGTCTGATTATACCTTTTATTAAATATTAACAGCAGCATCATTTTGAAGTGCTATTTAATTTCCAGTATACTATTTTTCTTAAAATTTCTGATACATTTTAAGAAAAACTCCAACCTGTAAGAGTAATTAAAAGAAACTATACTGTGCTATATTTAACTATCCTCAGTACTTTTTTCAACAGTTCTCTGATAAATGTGTACAAGTGATGATGAATCTGATGAGATGATTAACATGAGTTGCAACTTCATTCTGATTTACTACTGCCAATAGCAGAAGTCTTGTTGATTTACTGGAGGCAGAATTTTACATGTCAAAAACTCTTCCTTTATGTGGAGATTAAGGCAAACAATACATAAAAAAATCACCATGAACTGCCAATAAGAGTTTTAGGTCTTATTTTACACTGCATGGGGGGTTATTTTTTTTTTTCCATTTTCTCACTTTCTAAGCAGAATTCAGGTACAATTCAAAAGAACTTGTGAGACTGATATTTTGAGCTACTCAATTGACAAAATCAACACATTCTATAGGAAAGCCATGCACCCTTATGACTATAAAAATGAGAGTTCACATAAGGAATAAGGAAGGACAACCTAGAGTAGTGCACATGAATTAAGAAGAAAGAAATCCAGTTCTTCCTTAGAACCAGGACTTTTCCAAATGGCATTAATTTCACCTTTGGAAATGCACTATATTTACTTCCTCAACTGGTAATAGACAACATTTCTCTATCTTAAAAGTCATATAAAAGTTCACTGATGGCTGAAACACTCATTGTTGGAGCTGCTGAAAGAAAGTAAAAGAATGGAGCACACAGGATGGTGCACTGGATTTGGAAAAACTTTTTGGCTTGGTCACTACTAGAAAATTGTGTCCCATCAGCAGAGAAAAAATATTCCTTTTCATATTAGAGAATCATTATATGTTGTCTCAACTCTATTGTTTTATCACTACAGAGTAATTGAGAATAACTGAATAGAGAAAAGCACAAAGAAGTTACCATTGTTAACATAGTTTTAATAAACTGTTACTGAAAAAATAAAAATTGGGAATTGTTTATATGGAGGACTGCTTGTACTTAGTCATTATAAATGCACCCAAATAGCACAGTATTTATAAAAAGCAGTAGATAGTATATTCATTTATTAATTTCATTTTAGTTACAAGGAACTATCATGGTCAGTCAGTCTAATTTCTGCCCCAGTGAAATCTATCTCATTTTAAAAGTCCAGTGTTTGCCACGGAACTTGATAACATCCTTCAGGAAAGTATCTCATCCTGAATGCAAATATTTCTAATGACAGATAAGTGACTTTTCATAAAATGTTTCAATAATGACTTTTTAAGCACTAAAATCCATTCTTTGTGTCGGAAACTGTGGAGCTTCAACATCCATTTAATCTTCTGATACTTTGCTAGAAAGAGGTGCCCACTGTTATCAGATTTTCATTCTGAATTTAAAGTAGTTTGTAATCAGATTGCCCTTTAATACAACTTTAATATATCTTTGAAAAAATAAATAGGGAAAGGACCTAGACTCTTCCATAATACCAGTCCTTTCAACTTTCTAGTGGCTCTTCTCTAAACCTGTTACAAATTCTAACACCATTCTTGAAGTGTGACCACAGGACACAGAACCCTGTTTCAGCATCAAACAAGACTGCTGACCAGACAAGCAAAGTAATCTGAGAAGCCAAACACACCCTTTAGCCACAACTCTCTGTTTTGGGCTCAACCCCAGTTCACTAATCTCAAGACCTTTTCAGAGACTGCTTTCTGATGCTCCTACAGGTCTTTGACAACTGTAACAATTCTGTGAAAATATTTATTACCTTCTCATAAGCCCATAACTTTACATATAATTACTCTGAAACTGAAAATTTGCTGCAGCTAACATGTCCAGTTATTCAGGTCTGCCAATAGTAATGTCTAGCCATTATTCAGCATTTTTTAAAATTTTAAACACATTGCAAATAACTAAATATATTTTAGCTCACATTATATATTATGCTGGTTTTACAAGACATATTTTTTTTCTATAAGGCTATACAGATTGGCATTCTTACTAACCCCCTCTTAATAAAACCATCTTAAAGTACTTTTCCCCTTATTTCCATGGGACCACTGCCATGTGGAGAGGTCTGTCATTACCCACACCAACTTTTACTGGTTTTGAACACATTTGAGAAATTGCATCAAAACTTTTTCAGAATTGAAGTTGATCACTAGAGCTGGGTCATCCAGCTCCTAAAAAAGGTAAATTTAAACCATCAGACTGCTTAAATTAGGTAGTACAGAAGTACAGTCATCCCATACAGTCAAATAGGCTTTCCAGCACAAATGTTTTAAGTAGATGAGAAATAATTACTTTACCCTTTTACCTGTCCCCTCTAACTATTGAGTCATGACTTGTAATAGATCAATACCAATTTTCTAATTATTTTTTTCTTACCACATTTTAAAATGTCATCTTACTGTTAATAATGAAGATATTGATAGATTTTTAGGTTTTTGGGGGGTTTTTTCTTTCCTTTCCTTTTTCTTCTTTTAGCTTCATATTATAGTTCCTAGCATCTGGTTACACCCACTTGGATTTTTCAGGTTTTTGTTTTGTTTTTTTTTAATTCTCTTCTAGGTAATATCAACATTGCCTTCACTTTTATTATAGCTTTTGGAAAGTCTAAAAAATCGTTCTTAAACACTTTCAAGTTATAATTCATACTTCTGATTTCAACCCTTTTCTCCTTTTTGATAGAGTTTGTATTTTCTCTCTTATAATGACAAGTATGGTGGACTGAATTTGTATCCACCACTGCAAGCATGACCACTGGATAATGATAAACAAGCATTCATTTCCAAATCTGTAAACAATTTATCTTTCAAGATGCCATATAAAACACAATTTCCTTATATTTGGCTTAACAATATTTTACTTGAGGCGCTCGGTATCTAAAATTTTCAGAGATTTTAAGAAAGTTCTGCTATGGAAGCGTGAAACGTACATCCAGTAGAAACCAGAATGATCATATTCTCTAATGGGATGGGTGATCTGTAGAAGCCATGAAGGAGATCTTTCTGTTTATTATCTGTTAAGGACTGCCCCCACATGCACTGACACCCTAACAATAACACAAAGCTACAGAACCATGTAAATCCACGTACCAAGGCAAACAGCAGGCATAAGGCCATAAAATTACCTCTGCTTCCACATTTAAAAATTAAGTCTTTTTATATAAAATGCATTTTAACCCAGTCTTGGTGTTCTTTCTTTCTGTTCCTTGGACTTTTGCTGTTGGCTATAATAGAAAAAGGATTAGGCCCTTCACTGTGTGTTCATACACAGTCCATTGACCTCAGTTTCCATTATTTCAGAGTAGTTTTACTGAACAGGAATTTTTAAAAATTGAAGATAGGAAAGGTGAAAACTGAGGGTTGTTGAAAAATGTTCAGGTACCCCTCAAAGTGGCTACACAGAGTAGGCAGTATCTGTGAAATTCTTTGATGGTCAGTGAAGGTCACAAGACTCTGTGATCTGAAATACTGCTTCTGCAGAAACTCTTTGAAGCTACAGCACACTTAACTTTAGATTTTTGTTCATAAAAATATTCTAATTACAAAGACTTAGGAATGCATGTGAACCATTTAACAATGCAAATTTTCAAACAAAATAAAACTCTAATTAATGCCAGAAGCTTAATTTTTCAGTTCCTGGCAAGTACTGGCTCTGAAAGTCACAATATGTTCCCTTAGTGCTAAAAAAAGACATAAAATATTAAAATAACAAAACAGCTCTACTATTTATATAAATTCCTGAGTTGTCACAGTTCACATTATCAGTTGACAGCAACTTGTATCATGCAGAACACAGTTGTTGGATTCTGAGAGTCTCCACCTCTCAGAGATGGAACTTTCCTTGCCAGAGAAGGTAAGGAGACCAGAGACAGCTCAGATGACAAAGAATGGATCATCTGCCCTTTGAGGTTGTGCCTCTACTGACAGGTGGTAAATTTGTTGAATCAAAGGTTGTGATGGCTCTGTTTGTGCTGTGCTAAAATATGTCCCCAAATAAGTAGAGTATTTCATGCTTTGTTGTTCTGTTCTTTTCCAAAAAACTAAAAAGACATTATCTTTGTACTGCATGGTTGAAAATGATCTTCTGTTGATTGCTTCTTTTTCCATGTCAATAGTAACCAACTTCATTTCATGCATGAGGGAGAGTATGGGACATGGTATATATACAGTCCTTTTGTCATATGTATTATACCCTTGTAAGGAATCAATATTTAAATAAAATATAGATGCTGATACTGGTGGTCATCAGTTTTCAGAAGTCAAAAGAATTTTTCCCACATTCAGCTTTCATTTCCATCTTATTCCATGTCAAAGCTGTCAATAAATATTACAAGAAGTACACTCATCCTACTGTTTAACTGAATTTTTTCCCAACAAAATGAACAGATCTCCTTTTACTCCACAGCATCAGAAAAGATCTCAGAAACTTCTGAATAAGGTAGCACATATAAAAAGCAGTAACTGCCCACAAGATGCATATTCAACTATGCTGAAACACATTAAAAAATGCGACGAAAAAATTACAAATTTCAGATAGACTTTATTTATAATGAAATTAAAAACAAGTCATATGTTAAATACAGACAGCCTTTAAATCTGCTATGCAGCCAGAAAAGGCCATTCTGTTACATCCACATATATATTTTGTACTATTTTAAATGTACAGTAGTATAATATTAAACCTTGTTTTCATATAACACCATAGTGCTTTACATGGAATATCAAGTTCTTTGTGTATTATCATGAAAAACATTTTAAATGATATCATAATAATTATATATACTATGTCTTCATTTCTGTTTGCATTGTATTTTCCAGCTACTGGTTTCAGAAAATTGCCATTAGTTTTGTTCTTCTCTTCATGAAGAGCATACAGTAATTTGCAAAATCAAGCAAGGATGAAAATGTGATTGAAATATAGGAATTTTTCTAATGAAATATTATTATTGCATTATAAATTATTGATAGAATGGTTCTGGAACTCTCTTCTGATGTGCTCATCCTTTTGAGGGAAAAATTTCCATATGAGATACAGCTATTGCTAGAGCGTGTTTGGCTTCAGATGCACATTTTGCAACAGTTTTATTAAATTATGGTCAATATAATGGATTTTTAAGGCCTATTCCCCAGTCCATGCCCATGAAAACACTGCATTCAACTGCAGAATCACCTAATTGAGAAATACAATTTACCCCTTTGCCTTAGGTACTTTTACAGTACAACAGAGGTTTTACATATTTATATTGAACAGCTACTTGAAAGTATTGCCACATTACCATTACATCTTAGCAATGTTATGCTTGCACCTCCTTCACTTACACAGCAGAAAATGTTACCTTGAATTACTGTTTTAATGTGAAGTTCTAATACTTCATTGACTGCAGTCTGAGTTTCTCTTTCCACTGAAACCAATGATTTCTATCAGGTTCAAACAGGTAAAAAAGCTCCTTGAAAATGTTAGTAGACATCATAGCTATTTGTTACACTAAACATGTTGCTAAATGTTGGCACAAAGCTTGAGAACAGACCAAAGCATCCGGGTGGTCTTCTGACCTCAGAAAACAGAGCAGGAGTGCTTCTCCCTTAATTCAACCATGGAGGAAAGAACTTACTGAGAAATTTTAACCCTAAAATTCTAAGCTGCAAGAACATTTTCCTTTACACCAAGCAAGTACATAAGGCATTTTATATTGAACAATTTACAAATGGTATAACCAAAGCCATTTTTTTTTTACTCAAGAATTTCATCTTAGTACTTACCTGGAATATCAATATCCTGAAATCCAAAGCATCATAAACAAGACAATCCATTAAAAATAAATGCAAAGCATAACAATCTACTAAAATAATGAGATTAACAAATATTTAAGTCTAGTTCAAGAAATTTCTCTTAGCTTCCAGTTGCTTTTCCCTACCTGGCCCATCCCAATCTTCAGTCTCCACAGCAAGCTGCCCTGGTTTCTCTGACCTTGCATCACCATCAGATTCTGTTGCATCCTGGATGCCTTCTTCATTGCCTGAAAAAAAACATCCAAAAGATACAGTACTGACATATTCCAATAGTGACTTTTAAGCAGAGCTCCTATAAAATCCAAACAACTGCTTAGGTGCCTGAATGAAAACATATGCATGTCTATAAACAGAGAGAAAAGGAAAAAAAAAAATGATGAGGCATGTAAACTGGCTCAAAGAAACCCTGAGTATCCAGTATTTGCAGTTCCACAAGAAGAAAACCTTGGAAAACAGTGTTTACTCCATATGCTTAAAGAACTGAATCACAACTTGCACCTAATTCTGTAAACCAAAGCACATAAAGTCACTGAGTCTGTATCCACAAAGGAGAGAAAGAAATCAGCTTGTGACCCCTCAGAGACATATGCTTTCAGTTATGGGTTTTCCTGAATTGACACCTAAATGTTTCTTATGCACTGCACATAAATGACTCAGAACAAAAATATGGTCCACTAAACATTTTGCTTTTTCACATAACTAGTGAAAGGCTAACCCATGGTATTTCAGCATTTAAGGAATTTGCACTTAAAGTCATGATATACCAGCAGGTCCCTAAAGTAATTTTCTCCCTATCAAGCTTTATTTAAAGGAATGCTTCATTTCTGATGAATTTTTGAATTTTCACCATCCAGAAGTACCTGAAAATGTCTGTCTGCCTTCCATTGCTACCCACTACAAGGTCATATATAGGGCACACAGAAAATTATGATAAGCTTAAATTTTTAGAGATGAACACTTAATTTTTATTTGAAGAAGTGCTTGTTGAAAGTGCAGTTATTTCAGGAAAACAAATACACTAGGCAAGCTCCATGCCAAAATACTTTGAAATAACGACTATGAAAACTATATCGAAGATGAGGAGTTCAGGTATTAATGCAAAAAAAACCACTCTGACCACAGTAATACATTGTGACATCTCTAAAAGCCTTTCCAGGTTTGGATCTTACTCATTTGTAGATTTTTTTTTTTAATACTAACCTATCCAAGAAACTCATGCATAGGAAGACACTAAGAAGAATGGAAAGAAAAAAAAAAATCTATGCAATTAGCTACTTCAGTCAAATAGGACTGATTAGGATTTTTTTTTATCAAACTTGAAGGACACTTGTCAAAAAATGAACTGCCACAAAAAAAGTGACAGCACTAGAAAAACAAATACTGTGTATCTTACAAACTGAAAAATCAGACTCTTTGTTGATTTAACAACAGGAGACCAAGAAGGAGCAAAAAGCACAGCAATTAAGCAGTAACTTGCAATTTTTTCCTCACTCATGATAACAAAAGCTTTAATTAGCAACATAGGTAAAGAAATGTGATTACAACAAACTATGCCAGATCCCCATACGCTATCACTGGAGCTATATTTATACCAGATAAGATTGTGACCCAGAGTTTTCAAGTACATGATTATATACAAACACTATAAAGTATTAACTTCATGTGCACATGTAATGTCTTGTAATAACACATTCTTCCTTGCATTCATAAAACACAGTTTTTCAAATATGAAGTATAAGAGCCTGATAAACTACAACTCACACAAACACAATACTATAATCACTCCAGAGTCTGATTACAAAACTATAGTTCAGTGAACTTGTGGCACAAAAAACATAGTCCAGATTATTCATAGGCACTTGTAGTGTGTAAAATAAAGCTTGAATACAACACAAATATCTAGTATAATTTTTGTGTTAAATTGACTGCATAACTGCAGCCAGGCATTTGAAGTTCACATGCTTCAGTTCAATCTGAAGTTACCATTCAGAACAAAGTCCAAAATATACTCATGCTGAAAAAGCTATCAAGTTTCTGCTAAACAGTTTTAGCAATTATTTGGTTTTAAGCAACTAGTCTATTTTGAATTAGCATTTGTATAGTTACTTTCTAGTAATCAGACCTGTGCTTTCTTTGAGTGGACTGAAAAACCTATTGGATAATTTTACTTTCATTTTTCTATATTCATAGCTACTTAAAACAGCAAAAAATTGTCTTTTATTGGAGAGACACAAAAGAAATTTTTCATAAGTTCAGACCTGGCAAAATCAACTCCAGTTTTCTTGAAAATGTTGGAAAGCACCTCACAGCAAGGGCAATTCTTGTTTTCTAACTCAGGATGTATAACCAACAGAGACAGTTCTTAAAATGTTCTTTGTATAAAATGCAAATGTTTTTCTTCCACTGTATAGAACAGAGTTATATGTACTAAATCAGAGCAATAACAGCAGAATTTAGAAATAGTAATTCTTTTAGACAGAAAGGAAGCACAGATAATTGGACAATTTAACCTCCAAAATATTAAGTTCTTCCAAGTTATAATATATGACAACCTGGTGTTAGCTTGCAAATTTCAGTATTCTTCCAGGCAGTGCAACTAACCAGAATATAAACAAATGGAACTATTAGAATTAAAAGAGAACAAAGTTAACTGCAAAGACTGGGCTGAAAAGCAAAAGGACAGAACAACAGCTAAGGTACACAAACTGCAGTACACAGTAATTAAGTATTTGGGAGATGAGGAACGATCTGAAATGTATGTTAGCACATGATTTAACTTTCCATTAACTTGCTTTTTCAGTGTTCCATGAAGTACAGTGTTACATGGTTTTCACAGTCAAGTTTTAATGAATTGATGCATGTCTTGTGCAAATAGAGTAGATAAAATGCGTAGAATTTACATTAAGGAAAACTTTGCTTTGCATCTAGAAGTATTCTTAATTATTTTCATTGATATTTTCTATTATTCCCACCTGCCAAGTGCATGCATTACACACCTGAAATATCAGCACACTGATTTCTCCTGTTCCCCAACACTACTCCAACCTGCTTGTGAAACCAACAAATGGTACATTACTGTCAATTTCCGAATCCATCAGGGAGTGAAGTCTATCCCAGGCTCAGCTGAGCATCAAGGTCAGACTGAAATGGGCAACCAAGACAATCCATTTGGTGCTGGAGACACTGCAACTTTAAAAAGCTAAAAGGAGGCTTAGCAGAAGAGCTGATAACAAAGCACATCTCTCAAGCTTTTTTCCTTTTCTTTCCCCATACTTAAAGCTATTTTAGCAGCTAATATTTTGTTTAGCACAAAGGAGTTTATTTCCTTACAGAATTTATTTTTTTTTCATTGTTTACTCTTTCTGTTCAGTCACTGACTACTTTTCAGTCTCAACAAGACTATTTTTTTATATTTTAAAACCCATTACATTTTTCTTCAATTTAGGTTTAGATATTTAACTGGACCCAGGACATTAATTATTTCTTTCTTCCAAGTCCAATCAAGTCCTTTTTGCCTATATATAGTACCCATTTGCTACTAATTTGTTGATTCCTTTCTAATCCCATTATTTTGGGTTTTCTCACACTTTTTCTTTACTTTGCTGCTCAATTACATTTTGCATTTAAGTTAAAGGATAAATAATTTTCTCCCATCAATACAAAGTATAGTATAAAAGCAATGATAAGTACTCTAAAATTAACCAAAACCTGCTTCTGTTTAAGCAGGTTTAAGCAATTGCTTTTTAGCAACCAAGTCTGGTAAGTGAATTCTGTCCTTTAAATGATCATTGCATGAAAAAATACTCTTATGAGTAAGCACATATAATACCATAAACTATGTTCAGTCATGAGTCAAGTAAATCTATTAGAATTTCCACTACTTCTCTATACTTGGTATTAGAGTTACACTTTTGGCAGAACTCATCACCTCTAACCTTAGATGCCTGGAAGTTAAGCTAGTCCAGACTACTTAGGTACTGCTCCTATAGGCAGGGAAGAGAGAAACCTCCTGAGTGATTCATACTATTCTAGGATGCCTGAGATATGAGACCCCTCTTGGTGTGTGAGAGAGCTGAAATGAATCATCCTCTTAAACACACAGCTTAGACTGGGAACCTATCTTTAGTCAGCTAAAGTTGGCTGAAACAAATCTCTGACTTACGCTGAAATGCTGAATACACAAAATACTGCTTAACTAAGAGGGAAAAAAGAGTCTTATTCAAACAACTTCAATATGGAAAGTGGATAGAATTCTCATCTTGACCTTATTTCTTACTAGCATTGACTGTTTCTGTTGTATTCAAAAGCACTAACAAGTTTGTTTTGTTTTGTTTTAATAGACTAATATTTATCCAATAGACAATTCACTGTAATTCAGGGTGGTAAGGTTGGTCAGGAAATCTGAAGACTGTAAAAGAGACATATTACCAGAAACATGAGAGAGAGAGAACTCCAACTTCTCTGACAACACTGACAAGTAGGGAAAGAGAGACTTGAATATTAACAAGTAATTTCACTTTAATCTTTTTAACAAATTAAAGACTTCCCAATTTGTACTTAATCAGCTTGTACCACAAGTAGTTGTGGTATTTTAAAGAAGCACATGGGTTAGCAGTTCTTCTCAACCCTGCTGTTTTAATCCATGTTGTTCCTATCAGTATTAGGCTCTTACAGAAAGTCTCATACAATATAACTATTGAACTTTCCTGACTAGGAGTGTTATAGCAGCTGTTAGGCACTCCATAATGTATTTTGCAATCAGCTAAATCAACAAAGTATTTTTAACAATGAACAGTTCAGAACTGACAGATCTACTTTCTTGTTCACAACTGCTTATCACAGCATAGATATCATGTATGTTTACCAGGTGCTTGCTATAGTTAGGATACCTTCAGAGAAGCCGCTCACAAAAGATAAGGTCATAAAAGAGATGGAAAATGTGCAAGCTTCATACACTCATGGTTTTATCATCAGACAAAACAGCTTTGGGTGAAGGACTGCACCAGTCACAAACAGCACACACCAGCTTCTATTAGAGGGAGGGAACATTAAAAGTTTAAAATTCCGTTTGTTTTCCCTCTTCCTGGCAGCATAAATGTAAACTTAAATTGTTAACATCCTCATACAGCTGTTCAGAGTGAAACATCACTTCTCAACTATAATAAATCAGTTCAGAAATAAATTATTGCAGAGCCTATAGCACTCTGTATTGCCAAAAGAGAAAATAGATGCAATGCAAAGACTTGGGGAGCCACTCACTTTAGGCTTTCATTTGGCAAGGACATAACCTCATGGATGGTGACAGACCAGAGTGACTGGCTGAGAAGGGGGAGGGGGCCTGCTCCTTCCTGCCACACTCTAATAGTGGCAGCAATTCTAGATCCAGCCAAACAAGGATTCTGAGACTATAAATACAGACTAGATGCCAGAGCTTCAGAAACTATAGATCAGCAATCAAGAACTGTCCTTTGTTATTTGCTTTATCTCAATGCCTGCAACCAGTAACAGAGCTTACACACACTGATAATCCTGCTCTTGAATCCTAAGAAACACATTGTAAACTGAGAATTGTTGCCAGCAACCTCTCTTCAAAAGCCATACTCAGTAACTTTGAAATAAACCATATACAACTTAAAATACAAATACTTAATTCATTCAATGTAACTTACTTTTTAGCAGCACACATTATTCTCAAGAATACCAATGACATCTAACAGGCTATAACTAACTTTCTTGTGGATTATCTCTTTTTAAAGTATTCTAGATACATGTTTAACTAAAATTGTAATTGCAATACAGGTTTCAGCAGATATAAATCATTCTGGGTATAAAATACTGCAAAAAACAATTATATAAGCTTTTGGAATGGTAAGAGAACTGCAAGAAAGAAACTACATAATATGGGAGTGATGTTTCCACATTTTGTCATATTTGCCAAATGATGTGAGGACAAGATAAACAACTACAGTGGGTACAGTGCCATGCAAATGGGTTTATTCTACAAGCTCTGCAAGAGCAGGGAGACAGAGGAAGAGATCTGGTGCTATCCCTGCCAAACTGTTATCAATTCATCTGATATATATATATATCAGAAATAATTTCAGTGCAGCCCATAAAAATCAACTGAGGCACTCTACTCTGCAAATATAGAAAGTATGAGCAAAATCTGGCCCTCAGATGATTGATTTGGTAACGTACCTGAAAGAAACCAGCACTTGAACAAGTTAATCTACTGCATTTTATTTCAGATTATATTAATCACCTCAATACATTGCTTCTTTGCAAGCAATTATTGTTTTCTGTCATGCTGATTAACAATCAGAATTTCTCCTGGGATAATCCTCAGATGGAATAACTGTATGTTTCCATTTGCCCTAAGCACTCTTAGAATTATTTGTCCAGCGAGTCTCAGAAACAATGCATTGTCTCTTTCCCTAACTTTTGGGATAGGTTTGTGAATATTCAAGTGTTGGCAAGTGCCTACATGTGTGCAAGCCGTTAGCTCTTCAAAACAGTCGTTTGAAACTATTTTGGTTCCTATTAAAATCACCACTTTGTTTAATAAAATGACATCTTGACACACTACATTTCAGCACAGTGATCATGTTAAAAAGCAGTGTCAATTATTTCTAACAATTTCAGCTACTTTTCTCCTGGGATAAGACACTGCTGTGAAGCGCATTCATCTAGACTGAGTCTGGCCTTCCTCTTTCTCTACATGTTTGATATGTTCTCATTATCGCCACTGTTTGCTTTTGAAGTCCTTTCAAGACAAGGATCACTCATTCAAATGCATTTCCTGCAGAACAGTGAAAGTGTTCTCTAAATTGTATTCCTGACTTTTTTTTTTATTAATGGGTTTTAAATATATATATATATA